>JAEBUT010000014.1:0-16946 GCA_020011035.1 Amanita subjunquillea | reverse complement strand
GAAGAAATCATGCATTTGCCATTTGAGATCTGCCCATCCCAAAAAGGGAGGTTTCAACGTTTGAGGGTGTCGTAAATAATGTCCGGCAACTCCTATTGTAGTGGGAACATAGTGTCCCTCCCGTCGTTCTTGATAGGATAACCTTGGTGACCAACCTTCTTCTGCTACCTTCTGGTTGAAGTCGGTATTGCTGTCTATCTGTTCTTTTAGTTTAACAGCGGCCCATGTTCCAGCCCGATCACCTTTTCCCTTCCTGATCCGCCCTAACGTGATGTAGATGCGCCTGCCATAATCCCCTTCATGGGCTAACTCGAAGTATACATCCATAGCCCCTGGACCAAGTGTCTACTTGTGCAGCATCACCTTCAAAGTGATCTGGTAGTTCAAGTTTTACCAATGACCTGTTAGCGGGTGGTGGACGGGTGTTTTGATATTCCGTCACGGCTTGTTGTACTAAGCTTCCCATATGTGCTGCCATTTGGGTGGTTCCAGCCGTCCATTGCTGTATTTCCGCTTCTCTGGCCATTACTTCCTGCAGCGTGGCTCCTCTGGCCACTGATAATGGTTCTGGCCTAGCATCTGCATTGGGACCGAAATAGTAATTATATTGGTTGATGGCCGCATGTAAATAAGCGGTCATTTGATCCGACCATCCAAATCCTATTTTGACATGTCCTAGATCCCCATTTACAATAGCTTGGATCATTGGCCATCCGTTTGTCCCATTAACACTGGTTCGCACATGGAATCTGACCCATTTATTTTGACGGACTACTTGGAACTTCACAAGTTGTTCCGATTGATAAGCCGGATCAATTTGGTTTACCCAATGTGTAGTAGGGAATGCGGGCCATTCGAATCGATCCCACAGTTCCTCTTTGAACAAGACTAGGTAACAGTACCCAGGTATAGCGGGTGTCATGCAATCAAAGATTTTGACTACAGTTTGTACCTGTTGCTGAAAACGCCTATTTGGGTGATTCCCCAGAAGGTTGAATCAAATCCAACGGATTTCACGACTCAGAAACCATGTCAGGTTATTGTTCCTTGATGCGCCCACTGTGTATTGTCCAAACCCGTTGCCTTGTAATCGGTACATTTCTTCCCAGCCGTGCATTCCATGTTCTCGGGCTAGATACATGAATTCGCTCTAGTTCTGGCATCATTGTTGTTTCAATGATGGCAGTGCTTTCTCAGTATGCGGGTTGCCATGACAAGATTTTGTCGACTGTGGGAAATGCGGGCCAATTGAAGGTGTCCCAGTACCTATGCTTGATCAGGATTAGATAACAGTACCCTGGAATCCGGTTATGCAACAAGGCAGTTCGGGGGTCTTTTGAAGTAGCGGTCTGTGCCAGCATCCCATTCAATTGCGCCAATATGTTTGCAATCATTGCCAGACCATACTAGTGATGTAATCATATCCCATCCCTTAGGTCCTTTTGGAACTCGTTTGATGTGGTAGCAGTCGTTATATCCATATGTACGTCGGATATTTACACGACCGTGGGTGTTGCACAGGTTATAGTCCCACGAATTGATCTCTTGGATCTGAGGAAATGCCGGCCATTCATACATGTCCCAAAACTGGTTCTTTATTAAAATGAGGTAACAGTATCTGGGTACATCCGGATGCAATGTGTGCTTTGTGTGAGCAGGACGGGGGTACGGGTAAGGAATCACTATCTCCTTTTCAACTTCCCACTTCCAGTTGTTGATCGTCCTTTGTTTTTCCTCATTGAACCCTTGTTTGGGTTCAGGATCTGCGGATTCCCAATCCGCTGCACAAGGGATGGTACCGTTGTACCAGTTTGCGTCTGCGCCTGCAGTTCTGGTTAGCGATTTGCTAGGTCCAGAATGGACAGTTACCGCTTGCGCATATGACATGGGCGCTGACGTTGAGCGCACTGTTGATGGTTGTCCTGCGACCCAGGACTGAATGGTGGAGGCTCGTGCCTTCCCTTTTTTAGATTCCTTTTGTCCACCAAATCGGGCGAACTTATTGTACTTGCTGCGGCCTTCCATCAGTTTCATGTCCTTCCATGTGTAGGACTCGTCTTTGTGGGGGCGCAGTGCGGCTCTTTCAATGACATGAAACATGTCATTCTTGTGATGGTCCTGGAGACCGAATTTGACGGTTTTGTCGCGCATTTCTGGTTCCCAAGACAGGATCTGCATTACAGTTGGCCACTCCGGCCAGTCGAACGTGTGGTAAAATTCTTTCTTGAACAGGTACATATAGCAGTACCCGCTCCTTTGCCATGGTTTCTCCTCGTGGATATCTGTGACGGGCGCGCTTGGTAATTTTGGATGAACTAGGGTGTTAACCCAGTCCTCCGTGTATGCCAGATCTTCCCTGACGAGTTTGAGGAAGTCGGCGAGTCCTAGCAGGGGTGATGTGCCAGGGTCGTTTTTCATGATGAGCAGGGATACCAGGTATGGCATATTGTATCGTGTCGGGATGTGCTTCCTCTTTAGGCGTGCCTTCATGTATGGATCGGGTCATTTCCCATCCAATCACTCCTGGTTGGCGATCTCCGCAGTCGCCCTGTTATAGCTATGGGTTTTGATGTTCCCATTTTTGGCATGCATCAGCCGATTCCTTTCTTTTGCCGACAGAACTAGACTGTTGTGCCGCAAAGTAATGATGTTCCAGCCCATCAACAAGAGCCGGATGTTCAACGGTGTGTCAAACAGACGTTGTCGGATCTCCGATTTGGGATCCATATCGTGTAGCAGCCCCTCCAGGGTCTGCCTATCTTTCTCCATCTGGGTGAGCTCCTTCTCGACCCGTTTCTGATACCGGACTTCTTCCCAAGCGTCCTCCTGAATTCGGAGGGCTTCCTGTTCCTGCTGCCACAGCTGGAACCTGTACTGACGTTGTTGGAGATGTTGCTCCCAGTGTTGCGCTGTTAACCTTTTACACTGCTAGGCAGCTGTGTAGAGGGGGGGTTTGTGAGGTCGTTGGAAGGTTACCAGCACCTCCTTTTCGAGTGAGCATTGTGTCGATGAGCGCGCGCATGCTATACTGATGACCATGGCGACGGTGAGGAGATAGAGAACCCTCCCCCCCAAACGAGAGGAAGGGGGAGGGCGAATGAGCCAAACGACAGGCAAAACGAAGGTGATTACGAGGGAGGGAGGGAGTATTATTATTCTCGTGACTACGTGACAAATGTACTATTATCCTTCGTGACATGCTTACCCAAATTAGGCAGAGCCCCTGTCCACTGCTGTACAGAGCTCAAGCTCATCATCCTCATCCAACTTGAAGATCTGACCGTCCTCGGTCAGCTGCTGGAGGCCAATGGTGAACGAGGTGGTGACGAGCGGGGTGCGTTGGGCGTACGACGGACGATGGCAAGGGTGGGACGGCGTTGGCTGGCTGTCGATCGGGACGAACGGCGGTACTGGCGTTGCGAGACGGATGTCGGCTGGCTGGCAATGGACGGGCGACGGTCGAGGCTTTGACTGACGGCGTGAACGTGGTGACGACGTGGCGGTCGATGGGTGTGGACCGACGGTGGTGTCGAGGACGGCGTGGACGCGTCTCAGTGACGTGAACTGTCGTTTGGTTGACGCACAGGTGTCGTTGTGGCACGGTTGACTCGGCGTTGACTATCGATTGACGGCGTCTGGGTTTTGACTACCGGCGTGCGCATGAGGTGTCGCTTTGGAATGGCCTGGACATGGGCTGACGGTCGGGCTTGCTGATTGACGACGCAAACGTCGGTGGGCATCGTGGAAACGGACGGAGCTGCTGCGTCGCGAAGGGCGCTGGCGGTGAAGTGATGGTCGAGGTACGGTGGCCGTGGCGACGTCGCGATGGCATGTTGGTCCGGTGGAGGGGCTGTAGTACATTGTAGTCGACTAGAATACTTGTGAACGGCGGATTGGGTGTTCGTAACAAATGCGTCGGGGTGCTGACAAGCTGTGGGGGCGGAAACGAGGGCGGTATGTGTAACGAGGCGGTATAACGAGGGCGTTAGGTGTAACGAGGGCGCTAGGTGTAACGAGGGCACTGCGCGAGCTGAACGGTCTTGCGAGGAAGCTACTTGGGCTGACGGCGAGGCGTCGCACTTGAAACGGTTGGCCGATTACGCGAGTCGGGACTTGTAGGAACGGTTGACGATGGTGGTGACGGACTAGACTATGCATCGGCAGCCGCTGAGATGCCGTGAACTGGGCGCGGTTGAAACTCGAATAACAAAAGGGTATCTTGCGCAGACTGACGAAAGGCGGCTATCGGCCCAGTGGTGGCGGATAGACGCTGAGATGTCGCCTAGCGGCGCGGTGCTTGACACTTTAATGGTTGCGCAGACTTCACGGGGGCGGCTGTCCGGAAACGAATGATAACTGACGATGGCAAGGGCGTTAACTACATGAGGAGGACATGCGATGGGCGGCAAAACGGATGCGGGCGTCGAAGGGTGTGCAAATGTCGGCTGGTGAGCGCATTACGTTGGCTGGTGGGCGCGTTACACGTGAGAGTGGGCGCTCGTTGGGGAACCGGTCGGAGTGGTTGTGGCGAGGGGTGTCGGCTGTAGGGGTCGGCTAGAAAGCGAGCGTCGGGCGACGAGCATGGTGGTAGGCACGAGGCGAGCTCGTCACGCAATGTGACGGGCGCTCGTAGCTAAACTAGTCCGAGGGGGTCGTAAACGAATGTCGGCGGTCATCAGAGGGCTGTGGGTGTCGTAAACGAATGAAACACGAGGCTGAGGTGCGGCTGAATCGTGGAAAGCTCGTCGAGGGGGAGGTGCCGGTGGTCGTCTTCACAAGGCCTCACTGGGGCAGCCATTATGTTAACCTTTTACACTGCTAGGCAGCTGTGTAGAGGGGGGGTTTGTGAGGTCGTTGGAAGGTTACCAGCACCTCCTTTTCGAGTGAGCATTGTGTCGATGAGCGCGCGCATGCTATACTGATGACCATGGCGACGGTGAGGAGATAGAGAACCCTCCCCCCCAAACGAGAGGAAGGGGGGAGGGCGAATGAGCCAAACGACAGGCAAAACGAAGGTGATTACGAGGGAGGGAGGGAGTATTATTATTCTCGTGACTACGTGACAAATGTACTATTATCCTTCGTGACATGCTTACCCAAATTAGGCAGAGCCCCTGTCCACTGCTGTACAGAGCTCAAGCTCATCAGCGCCTTGCGCCATGTATAGTATGCCCTAATGTGGGCGTCACGTTGTCGGTTGTCCGTAACAATGGCGGTCGACCGAGTGATTTCTTCTGCGCACTCCTGCGCCCATTCGATTTCAAATCGTTTACCAGCCTGCATGAGAGTGAGGCCAGCGCGGGGGATGATGTAGTTGAATAATGAAGCCATAATTGCTTCCCTGTTGTCGCCTTAGACCTTTTAAGTAAAAAGGCTGTCGTCTCTTCTTCAATACTTGCATGTCCTAATGTGAATATTCTTTGATGTGGTCAATAATGCACCCGCACTCAATTCTTCAATTTATTTCCACCAACTGACCCAAAAGCATGGTGCCTGGGGCTTCACTCGAGTGTCCTCGTGCTCAGATCGTTAGATCTGATATGTAATTGGTATCTCGAGACTGTTCTCCTTGCTACACAGCACACTAGTGGACTGCTTTTGCTCGTTCCTGAGCTTTTCCGAGACAAACGGTGTATTCTGCTGACCAGTGCCTGCCCGCACTTTCAATCACACAGAGATACTCTTGTCCGAATGCCTTTTGTAGACAGTAACCTTTCGGTAGTAGTCCCTGATGACAATCAAGGAGTCTATCTGCTGTCGACATCAATGGTGATCCTTGAGAGCGGCTCAGTAGTCATGTGGTGTAACGTGTACCGAGGTCTGTCGCGCAGGCTTGAGGGAACTCATTGAGGACGCGCACAACAGCGAGCAAACAATGCTCAAGGTGGTTGTCAATGATGGTGAGAGGTGTGGTGTAAAGACTCTAGATTATGTTAGGACTAATCCCACACAACCACAGGTCTCACGTAGAGAGAAAGAGAGAAAGAGTATATTTGACACAATAGACCAGTAAGCTGGGTAAGAGCAAACTATCTAGAGTCTTAGGACTCCTACCTACGGATATGCCCTCCTTATATACCTTTGGTCCTGGTCTGTGCGCACAGACTACACTGCCTCCAAGGCTGTGTATGCGCAGCAATGTTCCAGACCCCTCCATAGCCAGACTCGCCCAGACCCCTATGCCTGAACCTTCGTACAGCCACCCATGGCTTACCTAACCGGTCCTTCCATAACGGATCCCCCCAAGCCCCTATGCATATAGGTATTGCGTCCAGCGTCCGTAGGCCTCCAGATAAAATATAGAAAAATAGTAGAAAATGAGAGAAAACGTCCAGAGTCGTAACAAAACACTGTCTGACAAGTGGTCGTCCAGTCAAAGAGTAAACCTTTCTTTGTTAAATCTGTCAATGGTTTTGCTATGGTGGCGAAGTTGCCAATAAACTGCCAGTAGAAATTTCCAAATCTGAGGAAGGATCTGACTTGTTTAACCGTTGTTGGTGTTGGCCAGTCCCGAATTCCTGCAAGTTTAACAGGATCCATTTGAATGTGTCCAGGTGTAATGATCATGCCAAGAAACTTGACTTCTTGAACGCAAAATTTGCATTTCTCAAGCTTCAAGAACAAGTCAGTTTCCTGCAAGCGATTCAAAACGCATTCTGTATGTTCTCGCATTTCTTCTTTCGTTTTTGCACAGATCAAGATGTCATCCATATAAATGATGAGCCATCCTTTGTTTATCATGTCCTGGAAATATTCATTCATCATCATTTGGAATGTCAATGGGGAGTTGCAAAGACCAAAGAACATGACAGTTGGTTCATACAGTCCTTGATTGGTTATAAACGCTGCTTTCCATTTGTCTCCTTCTTTGATTTGGACGTTGTTGTATCCCCAGCGCAGATCAAGTTTGGTAAAGTAATTTGCGCCTTCTAGCTTTGTCATTAAATTGGAGACCAAGGGTAATGGGTAGGCGTTCTTAATTGTCCACTCATTTAGATATCAATAATCCTGGCAAGGTCAAAGTGCGCCGCTTTCCTTCTTTGAAACGAAGAAAAATGGCAATGCTTGTGGTGATTTAGATGGTCGAATGTATCCTTTATTGAGTTGTTCCTTAATCCATTCATTGAGGGTTGACTGTTCTTTTAGTGATAACGGGTAGATTTTGCTGACTTTTGGCGTAAATCCTGTTTTGAGTTTGATCACATGATCCCATGGGCGAGAAGATGGAAAACATTCCGAAGCTTTCTTTTCGAAGGTGGCATGCCAGTGTGTGTATTTGGAAGGTAGAACTATGGGCGCTTCGTCTCTTTTTGCCTGATGTTCGAGTGCCTGTGATGCCGATGTTTTCACCCTGATCCAATATTTGTCTTCTCCCCATTGTTGGTTGTCTAATGCCATGCGCCAAATAGGTTTGGTGTCTTCTGAATCATTGTCCATTTGGAGGGTTTTCTTTCGCCAATCAATTGTAGGATTATGCTGTTCTAACCATGGTATTCCAAAGATTATCGCTTGATCTCCAAGATTAGTGATCCATAACCAGTTGTTGTATGTTTTTCCTTCAATAGAGTAGGGAAGACAGGTGCAATGGGTGATTAATCCATTCTGATTGATAGTTCCGTCAGCGTTCTTGACTCTAATTGGTTGTTTCAAGAGTTCCTTTGGTAGATCTTCTGATATTCGTTCATTGATGAAGTCTCCTTCTGCTCCACAATCGATGAGAGCAGATATTTCAGTGGGTTTATGGGTTGTTTGCACAGTGATGGAAATTCGTTTGTTATTATTCAAATTTACAATTACAGAGTTGAGCGCTAACTGTTCAATGGTACTGGAGGTGTCAACCGCTTTCTGGTGTCTCCTTCTTAAAAACCCTCGGATTCGAGTTCCTGGAGGGTACTCTCTCGTTCTTCTTCTGGGAGTTCTTTTAACAGCGCCCTAATTCGTTGGGCAGCTGATTCATCCGAGGTCGTTTCCTCAACTGCTCTGATTGAGCGATTCTGTGGGGAGGAGGACTTGTAGGACGATGTTTGGGTGTTCCCCTTGTTTGGGCAGTCCCTGGATATGTGTCCCTGTGTTCCACATCTGAAACACTTGCCAGTTTTTCGGTATTCCTCCTTTTGGGCATCAGAAAGGCATCCTGTGCTCACAGCATTGTTTCCCCTTGATCCTGATGCGGAAGGCTTCTGGTTTTGGTTAAATTTGAAACGCCCCTTCGTGTCTCCTGATCCAGATGATCGGTGATGAGCGGTGTTCTGCGGTGACTGTGTAGAGTCATCATCATGTGTATGCATTAAGCTATGCGAGAGAAGTCCTACCAGTGCCGGAACTATATACGCACTGAACCCATGGCTAACTATCTGACACCATTACTTGTTTGACCGCCTTCACAGTCAAGTCCCGCGCTCATCCACATCACAAGCCGTCCATAAGTTGCAAGACAAACCCCCGCAATACCACATGCGAAACCAGCACTACCTGACCGTGCCAACTAGCATCGATCACCTGAAAACTACCATTGAACGCCGTCCACCGCATTAAGATTAGCCATGACACTGCCACTTCCGCGCTAGATAAGCGTGCCCGAAATACCGCGATTGAGACCATTTTAGCCACGCGTCTACGAGCTATGGACAAACTTGGTTAAACGGAGGAAAATCTTCACTGACGGTAGCGTCGATCAGCAGCCAACACAAAACGTCCAGTTCGGGAGTAGTGGCAACAGGGACAAACCGCGCTAAAAGCATATACCAACGCTTATCGCATAAGACGCCAGAGGTCGATCATCAGCTATCGTACCCGTCAACAGTCAGGATCTTGCTACGGGTTTGCAACAGGGAAAACAACTAGCAAAATGCTTGCGCACTAAACTACATCGGACGGCGCCTTTCAGGATGACAAATTGGGATAGTAGGCCACCAAGCATGACGCAGAAGAATTTGGAGTCCACTCGTATCAGTAGGTAGCAAAAAGTATATATATCATCTTATTCCGTAGCATAACATAAGATACTGTACCGCCGCGCTCATTTTATCACCTTCCTTCTTTGCAATCCATAACCTTTGTCTCTCAAGTCGCGTCTGCCACTTCATTGCGTCAGATGTCAAAACCGACAACATCCTCGTTATTTGTACAGCATCATCCGTCGCACCACCGTCGCACCCATTGCACAGCGTCATTTCCGTCGCATATTGATTTCACCCTTCGTACCAACTCTCGTCCTTCACACATCTGCATCTTCCATCACACTGTAGCTCTTACTTCGCACTGCGTCTCTGATCACCATCGGATTGACAAGAACTTCTTTGACGAAGCTCACAAAACCCACACTTCCTGTCACTCTGATAGGATTTAGTGTTATTATCGGTTCATCAATTTCATGGTCTCCCAAGCGTTGTGCAGGCATTCTGCAGCGTTATAAGCTGTTTCCATGCTGACAACTGCAGGGTTTTCAATGATCTTGGCTGCCACTGATGCAGGGAGTCCTTTACAGAAGTAAATGCGCTGCGCCATGAATCCTGTAATTCTGGTGGAATGTATGAGCGATCGAAATTTCTGAATATAGGCAGGGATATCAATGTCTCCGCCCACTTTGACTTTATCTAGATCATTCAGGGTCCTGGCTGCGCTATCAGACTCTCCCCAGTCGCTCAAGAATCGTCGTCTGAAGCTGGGGTAATTATCCCACGAAAGTGTGTATGTGCTTTCTGCTGATTTTCCTTTGGTCGCTTCTGCTGCTTCCAATTCTCCTTGAAGATTGGCCTTCCAATTGTCTAGTTCTTCCCCTAGATGAAGGAGAATGTATTTGATTCGCTTTTTCGATGTTTTGAAGTGCCCTTCATCAAGATCGAATACATCATCAAATGTGTTGATGAAGTGTTTTGCTTTAGAGCACTGTCCTTTGAATTCCTTAATGGAGATCCCCTTTATTCCTTTCGAGGCTGTTTCCTTGTCTTCTGACATGTCCTTCTTTGGTTCCTGTTTCGGTTCTGGTGTTTCAGATTTCGGTCCCTGTGTTCCGGGTTCGTGTTTTGGTTCTGTGCCTTGTTTCGAGCTTTCTCCTTGTTTTGATTTGTCCCCAAAGGCTAGATCTATCTCGATCTGTTGTTGTTTTCTGTATTCGTTCCACTTGGCTATTGTCTCCTCGTCTAGTGCAAGGAATGTGAAATCTCCGAGTTCTTTGTTGACTCGAAACTCGTGCCACCAAGTAAGTTCAGGTTTGGTGTTTGGGGGTAGGAACAGTTGATTGTCCTCGTCGTTTTCTTCGTTATACCAGTGAATCCAAATTTCTCCTGGTAATTTGTCGTTGTGTTTTCCTTCCTGGTATTCTCCTTTGAAGAGTTCCTCTGGAACCAGTAGGTTCTTTCTTTTTGTTCCTGAAACGTAGCACCAGACCTTGTGTGTCGTAGAAAAGTAGACTTCTCTTTGATTAAGGTAGTACTTCTGTCTGAAACAAACAGAGTTGTTCAGGGGTCTGATCTGGGAGTTCCTAGTATCAATGGTGTCTGGCTAGTGACGATGCACTGAGTGGTTCCTGAGTTCCAACTTGTGTTACAGATGATGCCCTCGTCGTGATTCGTTCTAAGTCAACAGTGACAAGCAGAGTCTCGGTCCGCTCCCAGCCACTGGACAAAGGTCTAGACGCTAAGTCAAACGATGACAAAGGCCTTAGAGAATGATGAGAGAAAAGAGCGTTGAAGTCGATCATTGTTGAGAGCAAAACTCGTCTAAGTTGGAACTGGAGTTACTCTACAGTACATGGGGTTTATATACAATTAGAGAACAAAGGGAACTATAAGAGGAATGAAACGATAACTACCTAAGAAAGGAAATGTGAAGGTAGCTACAAAAGGAGATAGCATCCAGGCTGTACAATGCGCAATTAAGGGAAAATGATGGATACGAAATGGTCCACTGAGACAAGAGGGTGAAACGAAAGGGAAACTGTAACAAAGAGGGTCACCATCCACCTGACCACAGGCTACAGCCCGTATTACACTGCGCACAGCACAGAACCGACCTTGCCACTTGATATTACAGAAGCAACATATCTATGTCCGCCAATCACAGCCAAAACTACCACGCAGGATCTCATTGGGTACCGTGTGCGGCAACTGCAGAAACGAGCCACGGACCTTCAGGCAATCCGGGATACGGTTTACAAAACACGTTTGGATGCAGTCCAGAAGTTAGAACAGCGGTTCCAAAACACTATCAAGAATTTCGCATTCAGGAAAGGCGATCTCATACTTGTGCGAAACAGCAGGATTGATATGGAACTCGATTGTAAAACAAAACCCCGGTACTTGGGACTGATGGTCATCATCTGAAGAATGGAAGGTGGATCATACATACTTGCCGAAACAGATGGAGCACTTTCAAGGCTACAGTATGCGGCCAAGCGACTTATTCCTTATTTTTCTCGCAGTATTATACCTGGTGAGAAACTTTCACGTTTACTTAGTAAATCGGATGAGGAGTTGTATATGATGACACATGCATCCGATGAAGCCTCCATCGCCGACGGCAATCATGATGGTTTCAGTGACACAACAGACGCCTGATGCACTCCGCAAACAAACCTACTCTTCTTTTTGATGACCAGATACTCTACACTCATTTAATTAATTACCAGGGCTGCCGGTGAAGATGCAAACAACACCGAGTCCCAAGCCGCCTGCTACTCCTGTCCTTGCCACGTCCCCTGCCACAACCTTTACCCTTCTGCGATGCCGCTTCAGCACGATAAACCTCCTCCTGCAAATCCTCCACCGATTGCCACAATGTCTTCATTGATTGAAGATAAAACGAGTCGAGGGTGGCTATTTGCTGCTTGAGCGCACCCATACGCCTTCTGAAGTCCACAGGAGCCTGCACCAGAGGCCCCATCATCTGCAAAGAACCCATGACTGGCACACCTTTTGACACAGCTGCCCTGCTCACTGCGAGTGAGTCTTCCTCGACGGCACTATCCCTCAAATTCCCCTTGCTGTGCATACACGGAGGCTGCTCCTCCAGGCTGTTCCCTGGCTCCACCTTCCTCTTATTGCCATGCGTCAGCATCTCCGGAACCTTCTCCGTCACAGCAATTTTCTCCACACCCCGTGCCAACGAACTTGCACTGCAGCTGATGAGACCGCTCTTGACAACCGGAGGCCGGAAGCCAATGAACACCTGACCTTCTGACCATGACAGAAGTTGCACGACGCGCGGCCAGGAGTAAACACACAATTATGGCCATCTTGGGCACATTTGATGCACCGCTGTGCATCTGGAATCAGTGCTGGCACTCGGATGTAGTCAACTACAAACAAACCTGGGAATCTTCGGTCAGAACAGCTTCCGGCACCGGAACAGGATGAGCGGACACATGCTTCCTCACAACAGGATGTCTGGGGGTCGCACCTTCCACACGTGAATCCAGATGAGCTAAAGACAATGGCGGTACCCCAACAAGCACACCAGACTGCTCTGCGCTGCTTTGAACGCTACTGGAAGCCAAACGCCTGACAATGAGCATGCCATTGTGACTGCCGCACCCAGCTCCCGTAACAACCGGCAGAGCCAATCTTACTGATCAAGGCTGTCCTTGACAATGGAAGGGAGGCAAGGATCCACACCCTCTTGATCGAGCTCGCCCAATAGGGTTTGAATCTTATCCTAGGGAATTGTTAGACAAGGTGCTATGACGACAGACCATGCACAACATCATCCCGTGCTAGTTCCAACCATACGTGAATGGCAGGAGCATTCCCCTCTGTCACGGTATCTGCTGGAGCCTCCAATAACCAATGACCAAAGCTCTGAGCACAAAGTTTCAGCTGCTGCAACGTCAGTTGGACTAGGCTGTCGGTATTGTTCCCAGCTTGTGACGAGAGAACGGACATGATGGGAACGGAGAGAAACCCACCCACCACTCCCCATTTAATCCCTATTGCCTCCTTATTGCCTCGGACCTGACCGGGGGTCAGCATCAAAAGAACCTGGGAGATGTAACGTGCCGGTTCCGGCTATGTTGAGACCGACAGCCAAAGCAGACCGATAACTGAGATCAGGACCGGACAATGCCAAGCCACAAACCTTTGCTACAAACCGCATCATAAGGGCCGCCCCCACCGACTTGACAATAAATCCAATGCAGGAGGAGGAACAGGACACGCACAGACCAACAGACTCAGTGACAAAGCATCGCCGCAGGTAAGCCTCATGTTTGGAAGTATATAAGGAATGCATGTATGTAGTAGAGGACAGTTAATACCATCCCCTTCCTTTACTCAATCTTTGTGTGCACCTTTGCTCGGCAACGTAGTCGCCGTTCCACTCGTTATTGTCTCCTTATTGGTGCCGTCTTGGTCTTCCAGCACTCGCTGACGGACCTCTGAAGCCCCTTTGGCTGAATGCTGTTCCACGTCGGCCTCACTTTAATTGTTTCACTGACAACTTTGCCCTACACTGATACGCCTGGGACATGCCTGTACCTGCACCAGCCCAATCCAGCCCCAGACAAAGCCATCTGAACCTAGCCAAAGCAGCCCACCTGCAGTCAAAGTCCTCGAGATCAGGAGGGGTCTTTGATCCGGTCTCCTCGGTCTTAGCAGATACCTGAAACCTCCCCCAACCCCTAGACAGTCCCCATTCTGCACTACCCAGCTACATCATGACGACCTCAGTTCAGTCACTAGGGCCCCACCATATTGCAAATTCGGCAAAAATGGGTGCCTAGTGCCTCACCTGACATAAGGACAAGACGTTCACCCTCTCATAGCCCAGATATACTCATGACCAACCAGTTCAAACGACTCTTGGTGCCAGCTCATTCGTCGCTTGCAGTAAGGATATCCGATCGCGCCAAACCTCCGACAGTAGATCCGGACTCTTCCATGGTAGACGTCCCTCCAAGCCCAGTTGAACCGCCAATGCATGACAACTTTGTCTCGCTTACCCAGGAGCAGCCTTCTTGCGGCTACCAGCGTCCGAGCGTGCCAGTATATCCATCCTGGACTTGATAGGAATGCAATTCGGAGACTCGAGGACAGTGACAGAGGAGAGGCGAACCATGTTGACATGTCAGATCAGTGCTTGAGGAGGCTTAGAACCTATGTTTCATGACCCGGACGAGGCATCTGCCTTGCGTGCGCCCAGGGACCCATACAGTTGAAGCCGGTTCCACCTTGAATTAATCAACAGCTCTGTTCGATTAGAAGAGCTCGCCTCTGCAGGGAGCGCCACATTTGTTGTCGGTCAGGTTGTGTGGAGGATTATCACAGTCGTGGTACAGGAAGGCTACTGAAAGGAGATAGAATCTGGAGGACCACTAATCATTGTCGGACAAACCCTCGGACAATAGGCGGTCATCAATCGAGAAGGCGTGCTGCATTTGAGGCTCATTCCAGCGCACCAGTTGATGCCATATTATTCGACTTGGCACGTAGCACAACTTCCAGCGGACTTGACACACCATCCCCAGCTCGAGGACCTGCTCTGTCATGAGTACGAGGCCTAGAAACCACGAGGGCATTGCAACACGGGCGGTGCGTCGCTATCCAGTGACAAGCAACTTCGACCGAGATACCCGAAGATCCATGGAGCGCTTGTTGGGCATTGCAAACGTCGGCAATGTCGGTGGAGAAGTATTCCCGGTTGGTGCCTGGTGCACATGTGTGTTTCCATTGTCATGGACCTGTTCCCATCGTCGTGCTTCGATTGTGGTTTGAGAAGATGGTGGTCAAGCGGACCTTACAAAATCACGGATATTGGACTGAGTTTCGAGTTTCCCCCATATGACATATTGATAGATATATAAGCCTGTGCATGTCTTAGTCGAAAAGTAGAGAAGAAGTCTTGACCTTGCTTCCCTCCCCTCAGAGTCTTGGTGCGAGTTTTGCCGCCTCTGAGTCTTGTTTAGGTCCCTAGTATTGTCCTTGACTCAGCCTGCATTTGCCTCACCCTTGCTTCAAGATTCTGCTTCATCTTCGCCTCGTCTTACTCATCAGCCACAATCATTCTCCTTGCCACACTTGATAACCTTGGATCACCTTCAACCCCACCTTGTTACCTCGAGATCGCCAACCCTGACCAGCACTCACTTTGTTTACAACATAGAAAAGAGGAGGAAAGAAGAAAAAAAAGGAAAGAAGGAAAAAAAAAAAAAAAAGAGAAAAGGAGGAAGAGGGAGGAGGGAACGAAGAGGGAAAGGGAGAGGAAAGGAGAAAGGGGAGGAGGAAGAAGGGAGAATCAGGGGAGCAACGGCCATTTAGGATTGCGAGAAAACAGTCTAGCCAGAGTCTGAGAGACACTAGCGGCATGAAGGACCGATCAGCCCGCGCTAAAAGCTGGTTGCAGAGAGAACTGAATGTGGTTTGGCCGGGGGCCAATTAGCCCGCCGCATGGGGCGGTCCATGGATCGAGCGCGAAGAACTAGCTGACAGTGTTGGGGGGAACGAGAGGCACTGTCGGGTCGCTTGCACTGGAAAGTGGTGGGCTTGGCAGCACAGAGAGGTATTGGTTTTTGGGTTTGGCCCATTGTATGAGCGGCATGAGCATATGGCAGTGGCGTTATCCGCCGCGAAAGGTGGCCCATTATCATGCGACGTAAGAGGCCGACATGCGCGCATATAGGGGTGCTCGGGCATGATTTATCTGATTATTGGCAGTATCCAGGGCTAGATAACACAATATCCTATCAAGAGGGAGTGAGGGGCGGTAGGGAGAGTAGCGGGATTTTTGAGCAGCAGTCAAAGTAGAAGGATCCGCATGGCGGAAGCAGAGTGCGGGAGGAGGGCGGGATAGGGGCGAATGTAGATGCGCAAATGGTGGTGATGGATAGGGGCTGATTGAGGCGAGAGGGCAAGCAAGGGTGACAAGTGGTGGCGAACGGGAAGAGAGCAGGGCTGTGGCAAGTGGCAGGAAGTAGGTGGGAGCGTGATGGGGTGGCAACGGAAAGTGTGGCGGCTGTAGCAATAAAAAAGGAGGGTGTGTTGCCGGTTTAGATGTCATGATTGCGAAATGAAAGTGGCAGGATGTGATGCGAATGAGACTAGAGGTTATTGAAGGCTGTGCAAAAGAACATAAAAAGTGCAGAGGGAAAAGATGTTAAAAATGAATGTGTTGGTACAGGAGGGGTGGTATAACGGGTTTGATGTTATGAGCTAGGCTGAAAACAAGATGGATATATATGAGGGCATTTTGTTAAGCTAAGCGCGAAGACGAAAAGAAGAGGCTGATAAAGCAAAAAAGATGAGCGATCCAGAGTTCTTTCTGGGGCGATCATCTTGGTGGCTCGACTATCCGACTGAATTGTGGCATCGGATAAGGAGCGCACTGTCGCCAGATGTGAGTATTAGTGCGGCAAAGCATTTTTGCTAAGTGCTGTTTTCCTGTGACAAACGCGGCGTGAAGGCAGGCAAGAGCCGCATGGACTAGTTGAGCGGAAGTACAATAGGGACCAACGAATTGACGGCTGGAGGGTCGACAGAGCAGTGGTGCTTAGCGGCGATAAATGGCGGATTAGATGCATAGGCTTTTGATAGGGGCTTCTATTTTGGTCCGATGTTATCTGGCTAGGGCTGCCCGGAACTGGACTGGTTTATGGTGGGTTGGGCTGATGTCGAGCGGGGCTAGCTTGTGCGGATGAAGATTTTGCTTGCTGTTTAAGAGACGGGGGGGCGAGTTTTAGGTCGCATAGGGGCTCAGGGGAGGCAGCGACGAGTGGCTGAAAAGGGTCTCGATCGTGGTGTTGGTTTAGGGGTGGCAGTGCAATAATATGGGCTAGGCGGGGGGGTGGCGGAGAATGGTCAGATGTCATAGTAGCTATGCTTAGAGGTGGTAGATAACGGCGTTGCAAACGGCTAGGTTTTCGTCGGTGATGCAAGAATGGGCATAGTAGATGGGGCGAAGGCTGGAATGGGGGATAGTGGTCTGGTTATCAAAGGACATGTGGTGAAGGGTTGGGG
>JAEBUT010000013.1:954432-1021414 GCA_020011035.1 Amanita subjunquillea | reverse complement strand
TATTCCATTACGTTCGCCGAACCGGGTTCCTCAAGCTAACAAAACCGATGTTCGTTCGTTCCCCTTCCGCACAAAAACAGAATCTGTATGTTCGCCCTATACCTACTTTCGCCGTGTGTTGGATCTTCACTCTTTGCTCTTCTTATTCCCAACTACGACTTCGTCCTTCCAACCGATCTCGCAAGTCTAATTCGTGAATACTACTCTTTTGCTGGATTGGACTCACTGACTGTCTCAATTGCGCGTTGTTTAGAATGCATGACGATTGGCAAGTCTGAAGGACTTGGGTGGCCTCGTGGTAAACGAGAAGAGTGAAGCCGGGTGATTAGTAATATGTTATTTGCGTTGAGAAATGTGTGTACTATGGTCGATTAGTTTCTTGACATGTTTTCTCAACTTGGCTGTAGCTGCGTCGGCAAATCCCTTGTGAAAAGAATGAGTATTCTACTAATCCTAACTTGAGCTAATTAGATTCGTTCTTGTTCTAGTGACGGAGAGACGCGTCGGATTCGTTGGATGTAGTTCCCATTTTAAGTTCAACAATATATCATTAGAGGTTATACTCAAACCACGCTGACTTGTCACCCAACCCTGGCTTTTCTTCTTCGCGCGACATCCGCTGCTGAGCGAACCTCTTCCGTTTGTTCTGATCCCACAAGTAGACCAAGTTGATGAGTGAAAACATGAGCATGACGACTGAAAACGCGAGCAGGGTGATTGTCGCTTTCGTATACCGCGGCGCGGGTGACAGTGCGCCTAAAAGCCATGTCGCTAGATGCCGCCTGCATTCGTCATAATGAACCCTATTGCGATAGTCGTCGCTCGCCGAGTATGGGGCGTGGCGTTATTGGCGTTCCATGTAGACAAGGTAGCTGCACCGCTATACGCTCCAGTGATAGAGAAGAAGAGGCTGCCATATTGGACGTGACGGTTATGGGAACCTGTCCATGTTAAACAGTCTTCAAGTCACATCACCAAACAAACTTACCAAGGAACATGGCAAAGCCTATCAGAGCCAAAAGGCTCGAACAATGCTGATTATCCCTCGACAGCGATAGTGGTCCGAGATGTAGGCTAGTATCATGCAAACTGCAAGAGAATGAGCTTGCTGCAAAGCTGATAGTCCGAAATGGAAGAGACGAACCAGCAAATGCTGCCGCAAAAGGCGGCACGCTCATCAGCTGTGCGCGTGCAGCAGTAAAACCAAGTTCCTGAACAATCGAAGGCGAGAAACTGCGCAAAAACGTCACATCAAACTTGACATCCTCACAATCCCGCGAATGCACTTACTATGCCAAAGCGTAGACAAGTGTGCCTGAAAACTGGGCAAAGACATCACACAAACAAGGGCTAACGCTCACCATCACAAAACAGGACAATGGCCAGGAGCCAAACTTGTGGTAGGCGTAAACGCCTTGCCGACCTCGCGCCAGCTGAACGTATCAGCACATCGTCTCTTGTCCCGTCCTCCTTCGAGCTTGGTAATCACATAGTTCTTTTCCTCCTCCGTAAAGAATGTGATATGCGACGGTGATCGTGGAATAATGAAATACGAAACAGCGCCGAAAAGGAAGGTGAACAGTCCTTCAAGAATGAATATCCATGCCATCCTGGTCGCTTTCCGAGCCATTCATGTGGATGATGCCATATGCCAGGATGCCGGAAAAAGCGCCGGAAACCGTAGCGGTAGAAAAGAATGCGGTGACCCTGCGTGTGCATCGTCAGTTTGTGTCTTGGGTGGACTGGAACTAACCTCCATTGAGCTTCTGGCGCGGTAAAAGAACGAGAGGTAGAGCACCAATCCGGGAAACACGCCGCCTTTTGCCAAATGTCGTGGTTAGCCAACGCGCAGTGGCTAAGACAGGTGACCGCACCTTCCAACAACCCGATGAAAAACCGACAGGCGAGGAGCCCCTGGTAATTGTGTACAAGGCCCTGGAGCGTGGTTACCATGCCCCAGAGCGACAGCATGGTGGGCAGCATTAGGTTTGGACCGACTGCCTGCGAATGAAGGATCGATCTTGCGATTCGTAGCGGAGGACTGGAAGGCGCACCTTAAGAATCAAGTTGGAAGGTAGTTCTGCAAAGATGTATGGGACATAAGTGACTGTCAAAGCTACGCTGTATTGATGGTTTGTCAACTTGAGGTCTTTTTGTAGTCCGGCAACTCTCGCGTTGCCAAAGTTAGTGCGATCCTACATATCAGTTCCGACTCCCCCCATCTTTTCCCCATTTCCTTTGGCTTACCAGGTACGACAAGAAATAGAACATGGATACGACGGGCAAAATGAACATGTCCATTTTCCTCCACACATGTTCAAACTTGGCATCGTCATATATTTTCGTCAGATGCTGCCGTTCCGCACTCGTAACGCTATCTTTTTCCGACGTAGCAGCCTTGAGACCGGAGCTCCTCAGATCGGTTTTGAGGTCGGGTGAGGGGCCAAGCAGGCTACGGGCCGTCATAACGAGCTAAGCAGGGTGAGACGAGGGACTATAACGCACGACGAGCTCGAAGGCTAGCTGAGCGGCGACTTGGAGAAAGGGAGGTAGAGCGTGTATCTTGCCTAATTATATGAATCTCGGTGTCAGTAGCTTAGCGTGTGCGTGTGCGAGGACAGTGATGGCCACGGTCATAACCGAAGTCACTAACACACGAATAGGTATTTGATTCATTGTTACGGTGACCGGTGATTTGTGAATTGACTGACCCGGGTTATTACCGTTGTGGCAGTAGTTCAGTCGGTAGTTCCCGGTATATCTATTAAGTCAATGGTAACAACAAGTGCCATGTCTTTTGGGAAAATGGAACAAGGCGGGTCATCGAAGCGCCGAGTCAGTGCGTATTTTGAAATTCACTTTCGTTTATGGGACACGCTTCATTCGGCGCCCATGGTGCTACCCCCCTCTGAACATTACATTACGTTGCATTGCTTATTACGCCGCCCACGAATATACTTACAATGCTCCAGCAAGCACATGGCCGTGTCATGCATAAGGTACCATAGTAGAGATCACCAACGCCCGCATGACTCCGATTTGCATCGTCACTCTTTGGTGACATTTTTGCGTTGTACATGTGCTTCAATACATTCATGCCCATTGTACTTTCCGGTCCGAAGAACTAGCCGGAATCCTATCCGTTGATGGTATCGATCACGATCAATCATGAGTCGTTCGATTTCTCACTTTAGTAGGCTTCCATTTGATAGATTGTTTTCACCTTTCCGGTGCTGATGAGCTACATAGTCGTCTTTCATTCCAAGTCATCCTGCCGTACTACACTTATGGAGCGCTCGATAGGCCACCCAACTCGCGAGTCGCAACGAGCCTAGCTTAACCTGATTTAGTAAACATTTCAGTATCCGTATCTTCATTCTTAAGGTATTGACCGCATGGCTGCATTCTCGATGAATCACAGGCCCACGCTTGAGTATCGTCAAAACCATGGGTCAATTGTTGTTGATACGACTGTCGTATTTATTTAATGATTGATAGGGCCTCACCATGAACATGTCGTCGTTTGTCTGCTTCTAAATCCAGAATCCGTGTAACAAAGTATCGCCCTCAAGAAATAACGCCGACACCACCAATACAATCCCCTAGAGCACTCCAGGAAACGTCGTAGAATCTTCCAGATGTCTCTCCACTACCTAAGAGCGAATTACGGTCAAGCGATGTGACGCCATGCTCTGACACTTACTTTTGTCACCGTAATCCCGTACCCAACTTCCCTCAGTGTTGACTCGCAAGGTGTATTGGCGTCGAACCTCTCCTTAGGATCATTGCCAAGGTCGTAGAGGGACGTGCTGGATTTATACTGCCGCTATACGAGGAAGATGTCATGGACGAGATGAGACAAGAGCGAGTACCCTCACCGAGTGTCCTTCTTCAACCCCGCTATCCATCTGTCGAGAAAGAACGAAATGAGGGATCAGAACATGCCTTGCAGTTTCGCCTTACCAGATGTCCTCGAGTAAACGTCGAACTGCCATGCCCACCACTTATGAATCGGGCGCGAGAGACATGACTTGAGTTATTATTCCTAGTAGAGCGCGCGTTCAGCGTCGAAAGCAGACAGTTTGAGTATAGCTTGGATAGCGCCAAGTCCCATAAAAAGTTGCTGAAACAGTCGATGAGTGTTGCCCTCGTTAGAAGAGGATATTCCGCACTTACTATGCTGTATGCTACACGATGCAAGTGTCATGACTAAGAACTTGAAAGAAGAGAGAATCGACTCACTGGCAATGCTAACGAATGAAAAAACATTAGAACCAAGATATCAAATACCTGCCTGGACACTTACTCATGAAGAAAACGACATCTCCAACGGCGAACAATGCACTGTATTGTCATTTTCGAGGATGAACAAGAGGATATAACGATACCATAATACGCACGTTAGTAAACCAGTTTGAACGGTCACTACGTGGCTAAATCAGGGCAAATCTTATCATAAAAGCGAAAAAAACCGACTTCGAATGATCTTCGAAATAGCATCATCGGTGGCAGCAAACCCCGTTTTGCGCCTCGACTGTCAACAGCGACACTATCAGATTCTAAACCCTGATCGTCTTTTAGACATACCAAACTGATGACAAGGACGCAGGTAATACATATATCAGAGATACATGACGAAAGGAACCACACCAGAGCCGGCTTGTGTAGTTCAGGCTTGTGCGAGAACAGCTTCACTACCGCTACCATGACTGTCGTCCATACACCGCCAGCTGAAGTCACGTTCAGAGAAGTCTTAGTAGGTGAGAACAAGACTTGCCAAACGAAGCTACTGCAAATAATGAAATGATGATGGGAATCCAGATCGATTTTGTAAGCAGCCATATTCTCCAAGCGAAGAAAAGCTGTATCGGGGTCGATACGGCAACCTTGGAGTGTAGGTCAGACGGGGATGGTGAGACGTTTGGTGAACTTACGATGACTACAGGCTCTAATCCGGGCATTATCAGCCATTGGAAAGCGTTCATCCGTCTTACATTACTTCTTACCTGCAGCAAACACTGAAAAAGAAAGCGATGAGATTCGACTCCGAGAGAGATGACGAAAACGCACGAATGGGAAAGGATTTGACGGCGCTGGGTTGACCTAGTCCTCATCAAACATTTTTGAATAGAGAGCAAGTCGTTATCCGTACCGTACTCGGAAATGAGTGGCTGGTACATCATCGCAATGTCGCATCCCGTATTAAGCGTCTCAACAAGGAACAAGTATAGTACCTAATGAACTTGAATGGACGTTTGAGGACGTTTGACAATGGCGTACCAAAATCCTTATCCATGAATTATCCCTATAAGCTCCCATGAAATTCAACCCGATCCAAGCCGTACAAATACCTACGTTTTGTATGTTTGAAAATAGAACAAGCACTACGTGCACAGTGGTCAGAGGTTTGTTTAGTACTCGAGACGAAGCATGAAGCTAACCTGGACGATGAGAATCTGTAGGAGGACGTTGGCGAGCCTACGAGAGCCGAGGAAGCAGGGGGACGTACTCCATACAGAATCATGTTAAAGAAGGTTCCGATGAGCAGTGGCCCAAACCTGGTTCGGTTCCATAAGGCCAAAGCAGAGGTTTCCGCGGACGACACTTACGAATTTGTCACGCTCACCATTTCGAAGGAGATGGGCGACGGCGGGGACTCGAGCGCTTGAAAGTTGATATATGATACACCTTGCGAGGGAGAGCAAGTGTCTCCATATGGACCGGGCTTTATAAACGGCTATCCCGACAATGATAGAATGCCTTGTGTCGCATCCAGAAGTGGAAACCAGATGCGTTGCGAACGCGTGGCAGACCCCGGCCTCTGTGGGACTGCTGGCAATGCCTGGCATCACGAATCTTATCAGCATCAAATGATCATTCAGTTCAAGGCTATGAATGGCCATAATCTTACAGCCAAGACCTGGTAGTGGCGGTACGCTCCTCTGCTGCAGGGTTCAACAGGTCTGAGCAAGCTGCGTATTCATTGCAATTCTACTGAAGACTTTTAGTAGTCATCTCCGTTCATTTATGCAAGTGGAGATGCCATTCCGTATCGCAACACCTTGGAAACAGTGGAAACGCGCCACAGAAGAAATAACCTGGCCCAGCATGCCATTCCTCGTGATGCTTTTCTACAGCCTCAGTCATTGTGCAAAGCCGCCTGCCAACTTCACCCACCGAAGCGCGTTGGGCGGAGGGTTTCACGATTTGATACCGAAAAGTTGACAGCCAGGGGATGGAACAAGTTTCTTGCCAGCAGAACTGATCCAGATTCCAGACGCTCTCCATAGTACAATCACAAATTAAAGTAGTACGTTGGTCCTAAATCCACTTACTAGTACGCTGCATCGTTGAGTGGACACGAGTAACTTCCAACCCGGGTCCAACGATGCGGTTGTGCCGCTAGACTCTGGGTTCCTGTGATGGTGAAATTTCGTAATACGGCTGCCACGTATACGTGAGTCAAGAGACGGCGTGCGAAATGACAGGTTTGGTCACGGTGCATGTATCCACGACCGTAGATGGACCATGCCACGGCCAACCTTCCTTTAGCTTTGAAATTTTGATATGGAGACAATGTCATTACTATCCTGACTACGTCATACCTCAAAATCTTGGGCCATTGCATTGCCAAGATAACGCTGATCCAGTAGAAACTAGGACCTTTTTCTCCACATCTTATCTCATGAAGGGGATAGCTATTTTTGATCAAAACCTGGGGTCGGAATGATACCAGATCAGTAGTAATTTGACCTTGGTCACGTCACACGTCGTACATTTCAGGTCGGGCCTCATGGTCGAGATAAAAGAGCAATGCCACGAGCAACCATGCTGATGGTCTGGTAAGTGGGCGTGGCCCTCATCGCCGGCCTGGGGTGATTTCGCTCGGGTTTAACGCGGCGCAATCTCTGGTTGTGATGTAGCATCACGACGGTACAGATATACGGGGACACGGTCTAGCAATCATCGACATCCCTGACAGAAAACATGTCAAGAAACTAATCGACCATATGCAACACAAATTAACATATTACTAGTTGCTGTCCCCGGGTTCGCTCTTCTCGGCTACCACGATATCTCTTTCAGACGAAAATGACTTCCACTCCAATCAAGCAAAAGAATATTCACGCAATAGACTTGGGATGACATAAGTTTGGAAGGTTTCTTAAGTACGAAATGAGCAGTCCGAGTTCCAATTCAGCAGAAAAGGATCTGGATGTGCACAGCAAATACTTACGGCGTGCGTTGATTCTTCAATTATGGGAGTTCTGGATTAAAACGAGGCTGATCATTCCAACAGAGCAAGATTGTATTCGACTGCTTACTGGGCTTCCTGAACGGGATCGGCAATATTTTAGCAACCACATTTCGGGCTGTCATTCCGATTGAGCAAAAGAGGATCAGAATACACACATCAAATACTTACACTATGATCATGCGATTCTCCTGTTGGAGTCATCGGGAGCCCAGGAGGAGGCTTCCGGAAACAAGACTCGTCATCCCAAACACAGTAAGATACCATTTGAATACCCACAGTTTTGCACGAGATGTCAGGAGGCTTTTGGAGTCCAAAATGAGACATGTTATTCCAACTGAACAAAAGTTGAAAACCTACAGGCGAGACGTGGGCGTCAGGTGAGACGTGGGCATCAGGTGAGACGTGGGCGTCACGTGGTGGCTCGTCCGACGGCTTCCCTGGAGATGTCTTCATTTTGGGTCCAAAAATGAGACTTGTTATTCCAACCGAGCAAAAGTTAAAAACCTACATGCTCAACTGGTTTGTTGTGGGCCGGTGGTGGCTCGTCCGACGGCTTCCCTGGAGATGTCTTCATTTTGGGTCCAAAAGTGAGACTTGTTATTCCAACCGAGAAAAAGTTAAAAACCTACATGCTCGACTGGTTTGTTGTGGGCCGGTGGCGGCTCGTCCGACGGCTTCCCTGGAGATGTCTTCATTTTGGGTCCAAAAATGAGACTTGTTATTCCAACCAAGCAAAAGTTAAAAACCTACATGCTCAACTGGTTTGTTGTGGGCCACTGGTGGCTCGTCCGACGGCCTCCCTGGAGATGTCTTCATTTTGGGTCCAAAAATGAGACTTGTTATTCCAACCGAGCAAAAGTTAAAAACCTACATGCTCGACTGGTTTGTTGTGGGCCGGTGGCGGCTCGTCCGACGGCTTCCCTGGAGATGTCTTCATTTTGGGTCCAAAAATGAGACTTGTTATTCCAACCGAGCAAAAGTTAAAAACCTACATGCTCAACTGGTTTGTTGTGGCCTGGTGATGGCTTGTCCGACGACTTCCCTGGAGGTGTCTTCATTTTGGGTCCAAAAATGAGACTTGTTATTCCAACCGAGCAAAAGTTAAAAACCTACATGCTCGACTGGTTTGTGGGTCGGTGGTGGCTCGTCCGACGGCTTCCCTGGAGATGTCTTCATTTTGGGTCCAAAAGTGAGACTTGTTATTCCAACCAAGCAAAAGTTAAAGACCTACATGCTCGACTGGTTTGTTGTGGGCCGGTGGCGGCTCGTCTGACGGTTTGCCTGCCGATGTCCTTGGTTTCTTTCGGGTCACTCCTTTTGGCTGCTGGGTCCAAAATGAGACTTGTTCCAACTGGGTAAAAGAGCGTTCGAATGCTCAGCTTACATCTGGGCCGTCCTGTGGGGTTTGACATGAGAGATATCATTCCAATTGAGCAAGAGGACGTTTTGATTAGTATCTGTACCTGGGGTGGTGTTCTCTGCCTTCGCGGTCGCTGATCCAAATTGAGACTTGTCAATTGAAAGAGGAATTGAAAACCTACACGATTCTTAAATTCCTTAACTTCCGTTGTCTCCATGTTAGCTTTCAGATCAAACACCTTCATTCTGGGATGCGTTATTCCAAAAGAAAAAGGCAATCGAATACCTACTTGAAATTCTTCAGTGTTCATACCGGGAGGGAGAGTAGGTCGTCCCCCAGGGCGTTCGAAATAATCACTGGGCCTCAAGTTAGTGGGAGCTCCAGCCACAGAAAGAGAGAGAAGAAGGATGAAAATGAAGCCACAAGTAGAGAACATGATTGGAGCCAGACGTTTACAAGACCTGCTTGTGGTGTCACCAACTCACAGTGGCCAGCACTGCCGGGTTTTGTTTGAATATGTACTTGGTGACTTTTGCCGTGAAACTCGAGCGCATTGATATCCTTGGTCGTGTTTCATAAGTACAGACGATCAATAAATTTGATCAAAGTGGCATGTGACGTGCTTTGAAAGTGATGCGAGTCATCCAGGTCAGGTTACCAGCTCGTTATTTGCTAGCAAAGGCACGCTTTCCGCTCCTAAACGTGACGCCGAAAGATCAACATCAGCAAAGTAAAGACCGTGCTGCTTTTCATATTTCTTGGTACTAGGAAACAGGATGATTCTGGAGAGGGATGTGGAGTGATATAAGTCGTCTCCACGAGAACTAGACCATTGAAAGCCTTGCGGGTTTACTATATCTTTGGTGACACTAACCAATACTGTGGGGGTTCATACGCTATACTTGCTGCTGAGTGTTGAGGGTAAACGGGCATGTAGACATGGCAGCCATCCGTGCCTACTAGTATGCTATGCTGAACAAATTATGTGATGGTGACGGTGACCTCGGCGAAGCGACGGGGTTGTTGGCATGACATCGGTCAAGTCATTCGCTCCCAATGTCCCCATTATTACAGTAGGGAATACAACATACCATAATATGTTAATACTGCCCTTCCAGAATTTTAAGATGCGGCATACCACACGCCCCGATCGAACTATTCCGAACAAGTCTATACTTTCTCATCCCTCCACAACCTTCGAGCGCACATCTCGTAGGGGCAGCCTGAGTTACTTTCGGTGCTGCCGAAGCCTGGGGTGGAATGGTGGCAATGGTCGGAATCGAAAAGGTGATCGACATCGTCTTTTCACCTCCAGGTTCAGCATTTCCTGGTACTCGAGATGTCGAGATCCAACGGTACATGACGGGCTTGACTTCTTCGTGGACTTGCTGTACACCTTCCGGGACCTCTTCACCTTCGCCCTCTTCGGCGTTCTCCGGTGGAGCAACATCGGCCATCGCGCGGCGATGCCGTGGACGCGACTGCCTCTTCAGTAATCGATTAATTGTCTCCGCCTATTCACATGGTTAAAAAAACACCGTCCAGCGTGGTGATCTGGATTGAACAGCTACCTTTTCATCCTCTAGTTTTTTCTCCGTGAGATTCTTTCTCTTTCGAGCAGTTTCTTCCCGACGCAACGCCAACTCAGTCTCATTCAGCGGCTGTTTCTTCGATCGACTGTTGTCGTCTTAATAGCATTGTATTATTAACGCGCAATAGACAAATGACACAGCGACTTACCCAACGAGACATGTGACGAACCGACGACACTGGCGAGAACCGCCTGTCTTGTTGTCATGGGACGCGTGCCATGGGACGGAATGCTCGCAGCGCGAGAGGGCCGTTCATTCTCAGAAACATCTGAAGATGATTTATCGGCTGACTCTTCCTCAGACTCTGGGACTAGTAACGAATGGAATGAGATACACGAGTTCATACCCGGCCTGCGTCAACCCACCTATGAGTCTATACCGTCGTGAGGTCTTGGTGGGACTCCCATATCCTTTGACAGGAGTAACGCTGCCTGAGGTCAACGCAGTCTGAGCCGGCAGCTTCAGCCTGATTTTCAGCCGAGGGACCGCAGTGTCTTCAGGTTCCTCGTCTTCAGGTTCTGGCTGTGAAAGGTCATGGGAACATATCCGCGCTCCGTTGAACTAGGCGCACAGACTGGATCTCGTCCTCCTCCTCTTCGGCGTCATCGGACTGGTTCATGCCGTCCTCGGCCTCTTCGCTCTCGAAGCCCTCCTCTACTGAATCATCCTCGTCTCCTTCCATATCGACCTGCTCCTCCATATCGACATCGGAGTCGGACCGCATTTCTAGGGCGGCAGCACCGCGAGTACGCATAGGCATGGTTGAGATCAGATGAGAGACCGAACAAGCTCAAACTTGGACTCACCATGAGAAATGAAGTCCAGCCTTTCCCGCAAGTCGCCGTTACAACCGGAAGATGTTAGACAACACGAGTAAATACATGAGGCAACAAAAAAAAACATATGTTTCAACTACAGTAGCAATCACGATGCACCATCCTCCAACTTCATGAAGTCAACCAGAGGAAGCTTACACACCATTTCAAATCCAGCATTATCTTTGAAATCAATCATAGCAAAATATATCATCGTGATTACCCGACTCGCGATACTTGTACATTAGACTCAGAAACTCGTATTGAAATCTAGATGATGAGTTCCGTCATCGAGGGTCCAGGTCTGATTCCCACCTCATATATACCTCACCATCACCGAATCAATCTTACTACTATGTCCAATCAGTGCTCCAAGTTCCATCCCTTGATTTGCCAAGGCCGTGTCCGGACTCGCCCATCCTAGCTCAATTCAGGATTAGTAAAAATACTTCACAAGAGGCTGCCCAATATTTTCCGACACCAGCGGCATAGCCAGTTGAGACAACATGTCAAGAATCCAATTGGCGACCATGCACATTTTTTCTCAACGCAAATGATCCAGCAAAATAATATTCAATTAGACTTGCGATGACGTAAGTTTGGAACCGGGCTTCTCAGATAAAAAACGAGACGGTTGTTCCAATTGAGCAAAAAAAGGAACAGGATGTGCACATCAAATACTTACGCCGTGCATTGGTTCTTCACTTCTGGAGTAAAAACCAAGACTGGTCATTCCAACAGATCAAAATAGTATTCGGCTGCTTACATGCATGCTTTTTGAATGAGATTGATAATTTAGCAACCATAATGCACCCTGTCGTTCTGATTGAGCGAAAGAGCATCTGAATACACATATCAAATACTGACATCATGTTCATTGGCCCTGTGCGCATCATCTGTTGGGAGCCCAGGAGGCTTTTGGAGTAAAGGCAAGGCTTCAATTCATTCCAACAGAGAAAGATAGCACTTGAATACCCACAACACTGTGCCAGACAAGAGGAGGCTTTCGGCGGGGTCCAAAATGAGACTTGTTATTCCAACTGAACAAGAGTTGAACACCTACAGGCTTAGGCTTGGCTTGTCCATCGTGTGGCTCAATCAACCACTTCCCTGGAGATAACTTCGTTTTTGGGTCCAAAATGAGACTTGTTCTGAGCACAAGTTGAAAACCTACAGGATCGGCTTGTCCACTGTGGGCCTCGGGTTGTGGTTTGTCCAGCCTCAACCCAATTGGTTTGTTGTGGACCGGTAGTGGCTCGTCCGATGGCATCCCTGGAGATGTCTTCATTTTGGGTCAAAATGAGACTTGTTATTCTAACTGAGCAAAAGTTGAGAGCATACAGGGTTGATTGGCTGGTTGTGGGCTTCAGGTTGTTGCTTGTCCGATGGCATCCCTGGAGATTTCTTCGTTTTCGGTCGAAAAATGAGATATGGTATTCCAACTGAGCAAAATTGGAAAACCTACAGGGTTGATTGGCTGGTTGTGGGCTTCAGATTGTTGCTTGTCCGATGGCATCCCTGGAGATTTCTTCGTTTTCGGTCAAAAAATGAGACTTGGTACTCCAACTGAGCAAAATTGGAAAACCTACAGGGTTGATTGGATGGTTGTGGGCTTCAGGTTGTTGCTTGTCCGATGGCATCCCTGGAGATATCTTCGTTTTCGGTCAAAAAATGAGACTTGGTATTCCAACTGAGCAAAATTGGAAAACCTACAGGCTTGATTGGCTGGTTGTGGGCTTCAGGTTGCTTGTCCAATGGCTCCCCTGGAGATTTCTTCGTTTTGGGCCCAAAATGAGTTTCTAACTAAGCAAAAGTTGAAAACCTACAGGCTTGACTCGTTTGTTGTGAGCCTCAGGTTGTGGCTCGCCTGACAGCTCCCCTGGAGATGTCTTCATCAAAATTAGACTTGTTATTCCAACTGAGCAAAAGTTGAAAACCTACAGGCTTGACTCGTTTGTTGTGAGCCTCAGGTTGTGGCTTGCCCGACAGCTCCCCTGGAGATGTCTTCATCAAAATTAGACTTGTTATTCCAACTGAGCAAAAGTTGAAAACCTACAGGCTTGACTCGTTTGTTGTGAGCCTCAGGTTGTGGCTTGCCCGACAGCTCCCCTGGAGATGTCTTCATCAAAATTAGACTTGTTATTCCAACTGAGCAAAAGAGCGTTCGAACGCTCAACTTACATTCGGGCTACCCTGTTGGGTTTGAAATGAGATATATCATTAAAATTGAGCAAGAGGACGTTTGGATACTGGTGGTTTTTTCCTCTTTTTCTGATCCAACTTGAGACTTTCAATTGAAAGAGCGGTAAAAAACCTACACGATTCGTAAATTGGCGAAGTGGAGCGGGCCGCATGTCAGCCGTCAAATCTAACGCCTTCATTTTGGGATATGTCATTCCAATCAAGAAAAAGGGATAATCGGCTATTTACATGAAATAAATTGCCAGCAGTGTGCCCTGGCACACCGCGAGGCAGGGAAGATGGTCGCCTTTCGGGCCAGTAAGGGGGAGCTCCAGCCACCGAAAGAGAGAGAAGAAGGATGAAAATGAAGCCACGAGTGGAGAACATGATTGGAGCCAGATGTTTACAAGGCCTGCTTGTGGTGGTGAGTCGCCGACTCGGAGTTCCCAACTCGAATTTGTTTGTCAACACCGGTTCTCCCGGGTGGAGCCTCTAATTGTGAAACTCGAGGTCGCGTTTCGTAAGTACCGCGAGGGCCGTGATCATGTGATGCGAAATGATGACGAGTTGCACAGCAAATTGCAAGGTTCAATGCAAGCCACTCGCGAAACCAATCAGTAACTCGATCGTCAAAAAAATCAGCTAAATTAGCTATTTTGAAATGCGAATTATATCGCGAAAGGACTTAGGCTTCGGTCACACGACGATCAGTAAAACCAGCGGCCCGGGACCATAAGTAGCGAATTGAGCGCAATCCGGAGCAAAAGGTCCAGCTACCGTTTTGTCACAGCACTCATTATTTGCTAGCCAAGGTGAGACCAAGCCCAACCCACGAACGTTGAGCAACTGCACCCTTTGCGTTCCAGTAAACATAAAATAAAAAATATCTTTTTCATCACTCCCATTTGTTTTCCTCAACCACCACCATCAGCAAAGTAAAGATTGACGGACGAGTTGCTTCTCATATTCTTGGAATACGAGACGATTCTGGAGAGGGACATGGAGAGCGGTATAATTCGTCTTCGCGGGAACGAGACCAAAGCTTGTGAGGTTTTATCTTTCGCATTGGCAAGCGACACTGGTCAATCTTGTGGGGGATCATATGCTATACCTGCTTCTGAATGTCGAGGCGTAACATGTATGTAGACATGGCGGCCATCCGTCCCTGTGCCATGCTGAACGAATTATGTGATGGTGAAGATTAACATTTCTTGGTGTGACATCGGTCCAAGTCATTCGCTCCCAACGTCCCCATTATTACAGTAGGGAATACAACATGCCGTGATATGTTAATACTGCCCTTCCAGAATTTTAAGATGCGGCATACCACACGCCCCGATCGAACAAGTCTATACTTTCTCATCCCTCCACAACCTTCGAACGCACATCTCATAAGGGCAGCCTGAGTTACTTTCGATGCTGCCGAAGCCTGGGATGGAAAGGCGACAATGGTCAGAATCGAAAAGGTGATCGACATCATCTTTTCACCTCCAGGTTCAGCATTTCCTGGTACTCGAGATGTCGAGATCCAACGGTACATGACGGGCTTGACTTCTTCGTGGACTTGCTGTACACCTTCCGGGACCTCTTCACCCTCACCCTCTTGGGCGTTCTCCGGTGGAGCAACATCGGCCATGGCACGGCGATGCTGTGGACGTGACTGCCTCCTCAGTAATCTATTGATTGTCTCAGCCTATTCACATGATTAAAACGCTATGCAGCGTAGTGATCTGGATTGAACAGCTACCTTTTCAACCTCTAGTTTTTTCTCCGCGAGATTCTTTCTCTTTCGAGCAGTTTCTTCCCGACGCAACGCCAACTCGGTCTCATTCAGTGGCTGTTTTTTCGATCGACTGCTGTCATCTTGATGACATTGCATTATTAACGCGCAATAGAAAATAACACGGCGACTCACCGAACGAGACTTGTGACGAACCGACGACACTGGCGAGAACCGCCTGTCTTGTGGGTATGGGACGGAATGCTCGCAGCGAGAGAGGGCCGGTCATTCTCAGTAACATCTGAAGATGATTTATCGGCTGACTCTTCCTCACTAGTAGCGAATGCAATGAGATACGTGTTCATACCAGATCTACGTCAACCCACCTATGAGCCTATACCATTGTGAGGTCTTGGTGGGACTCCCATATCCTTTGATAGGAGTAACGCTGCCTGAGGTCAACGCAGTCCGAGTTGGCAGCTTAAGCCTAATTTTCAGCCGGGCGTAGTGTCTTCTGGCTCCTCGTCTTCAGGTTCTGGCTTTGAAAGATCATAAGAACATATCCGCACTTCGTTGAACTAGGCGCACAGACTGGATCTCGCCCTCCTCCTGCGTCATCGGACTGGTTCGTGCCGTCCTCGGCCTCTCGCTCTCGAAGCCCTCCTCTACTGAATCATCCTCTTTCATATTGACCTGCTCCTCCATATCGACATCGGCTCCGGACCGCATTTCTAGGGCGGCAGCACCGCGAGTACGCATAGGCATGGTTGAGATCAGATGAGAGACCGAACATAGCAAAACGTACCATCGTGATTACCCGACTCACGATAGTGCTTTCGATGGTAGGAATCAGCAGGCGAGGCGTCGCATGAACGTTCACATACCTCATACAGTTCATCTCCGTCGTCAAAGACAGTGTTGCATCGGACGCAGAACTCATGTTCTGAAGAATTTTCATACAGTGCTGTACGCACTTCAATCGATAGAACCTTGTTAATAACACTGCCTACCTCTTCCAATTTGTGTTCATACTCAAAGTCTTCGTCGCACCTCCAACAGAAAGTTGTCTTGTGTGTTTTTGAAGTCCGATAATTCTTGATGCCAAGAGTCAGCAAATACGACATAGCTACAGCCCAAACGAATGTCATACCTGCATTCAAGCGTCCTCATTGATAAAGTCTCGTTCACAGCATCGGCAATACGAGTGTTCCTCGTACATGTGCTAGCCATCAGCGGATATGTCCATGGTGTAGCGGAAAACAACCAGATAATAAATGCTCATATCTTTCAAGTCAAACTGATCGTCAAAATCGGTATCGCATTCACAGCAGAAGCAGCCCTTGTGCGCACTCGAGTCCCGACAGTGCTAAAATACCAAGTTTAGCACAGCACCCATGCACAAAGTACATACAAGCCCTTGCTCACCTGCACAAATAAATGCATTACGGCAGACAAACTCTCACTTACAGCACTTGCAATAGGGTTGTTCACCCTTGTTGTGCTATCGCAATTCAGACTGACAAACCTCTTCTGGCACGCATCTTATAATACATACCTGATCCAATTCAAAGTCGTGGTCAAAGTTGATGTCGCATTTTCGGTAAAAGCAATCTTTATGCGCACAGGCGAGTGTACTTGGTCCCTTGCATCACCGTGTGTCGCATATGTCGCAGAGGGAATGAACGGCTTCTATATGCTGTGAACAGTTGGTAATATGTGCCCCCAATTGCCACTAGACTGGGGGGGGGGGTGAGAAAGACTTGTACTTATAATACTTGGTCCAGCGCATGGTCATTCATGAACGTCCTATCGTTCTCGCATACACCACATTTGTACATGGAATGACCTTAGGCTTCGCAGGACGGCATTTATTTAAATGACAAGTTGGCTTGTTTGCAAAGTTGCTGAGTTTGTCGGGGTTCGCCGGCAACTCTCAACTTTATGAAACACAAAGAAAAGGACGAGATACCCATCAGGGTGCCGTCTGAGGAACCAGAAGAAGAAGACGACAACAACAACGACAACGACGATGACGGCGACGATGATGGCGACGAAGAGGAGAGAACGGAGTATATCCGACGCGCTGCGTCTGGCGGGGACTACAGAAAGCTGGCCACGATTGTCGCCGTTTTCGCTATCGTGCTAGGCTTCGTTATCTCAACATACCAGAACATACAGACGGGAAAGCCCAAAGTCATCTATGCTACCAGGTCTGTGAACGTACTAAGCGACTGGCGTGGACCGTTCAAACGTTCGAGTTTCTCCACAGGTATTCCAAGGAACACAGGTTTAGACCCGCTGCGAGCCCTATTGTCACGGAAACGCTGAGGGATGGCCGCGTTCGCATTCGAGGGGCCCAGGCTACGATGAGCGTTCCTCCAAAGCCAACGCCAACCCCAAAACGTCAGCGAAAGAGGTCGAAGAGAAAGACAAAGGTTTCATAATCTATATTGTGCGTATCTAGCCTTCATAACTGTTCCTCAAGATTCCATCCGTCCGGACATCTAGACATACAGAGTATTATAATGCACATACGAATAGTACCTCGCAGTTAGGGGTAAAGTAGATGCTATCATCACATTTGAGCATTCAAATTCAAATTCAAACCGCTTGCTAAAACGTACTCGACCAGGGCTCAGAATATGATTTCAACTTGAGGAGGTGGCGGGCAACCACCCAACCACGGCGTTCTACGGATCGCAAAGGCCAGCCAAAACATGACCACAATGAAAACCAACAACGCCGCGCGAACGTATGGGGACGGGGTAGGTTGGTGAAAACGAGAGTCTGTCGCATATAATGCGGTGTATGATGATTCAACTGATGACCGGCGAGACTTTTCGCCATCAAACGAGCGGTCGGAGGTCGCAAGCCTCTGGTATCCGGCTGACGACATGAGAGGCTGCAGTCAAACCTGTTTAGGCGGAGCTCAACTTTGGAAGCGCGCCGTAGCGGTTATTTAAAAAGGAGCCTCTTTGACTACACATTCAACGCATATCGTGCCAGTGATCGGAAAAATAGTCAGTCCAATGTCTGCCGTCGTAACAACGCCACTTACATTCAGTCTGGAGCCATGACTTCCTATGCGTTTTTAACGTGCTTTGGTTCGACTAGCCCATCAAAAGATGAACTGTCTTAAGCCCGGGGCCCACGACAAGGGAGCACGAGGAAAGAGTAGCAAGCCACTCTCACCTTCCCCGGGATCCCTAGAAAAAATGTTAGTACAATCACGTCACTCGTCACTCTAATGATTTAATCCCTCATCACACAATCACACAGAAGAACTCGACCGGCCAGGCTTAAAATTAATGATGTCTTCTCGGATGAAATGTTGAAGGTGGCGCGCGTCGCATTGCTCAAAGGCTTATTTGGTCTGCTCACTTCACTTTCATTCAAGTTCAGCTCACAGTCGATCTAAACGTTGTACATCAACATTCGTTCATTCCAAAAGAGATCACTTACCACACACGACTCAATCCAGTTATTCACGAGTTCACAAATTCACAAAGTCTTCGAGCTGACGTTGTTGATAGACTATTTTCACGCTGAAGGCTTCTTTGGCTCGCTTCATTCGCTTTCACTTAATCTCAGCTTATACTCAGTCTAAAAACTGCACATGAGTACCCATTCGTTTCAAAAGCAATCACATACCAAGCTCGATTCAACTAAGTCCATTGATGTCTTCAACTCAGAGGCGGTTCACACCAAGCGGCTTCTTTCGCTCGCTCAACGCTCACACTCAGCTCACTCTAAAAACTGCACATGAACATCCATTCATCACAGTACCAATCACATACCATAGTCGACTCACGGCTTCACCGATGTCTTCAATGCTAACGTTGATGAAATATGGGATCAAATTGCCCAAGGCGTTTCACGCAAGCTTATCTCACACTCAGTCTAAAAGCCGCCCATGAGTATCCATCCATCCATCCGTCACGGAAGAAATGACATACCAGGACTCAACTCACTCCGCGCGTTGACGAGTTCACGGAGGCGCGTGTGGCGTGTTCAGCATGGTTCACACTTGGCAAACACCTCACATCTCACCATCTCACCATCTCACTGGTCGTTTGTTGGTCACTCAGAACTTTGGCGCTTGTGGTCTTGCGCGTTGTTGATTTGACGCGTCGGTGATGAGAGAGCCCCTAACTTGCAGGCGTGCTTAAGGCCACTCCTGACCCACCCGCCCAACCGCAGGAGTGGCTCGTTGTGTTGAAGTTGGTGGTTGACGCATAGGGAAGGTGATGAGGTGGAAGCAGAGAGGTGGAGAGAGGGTCGGAGGAAGAGGAGAGAGCTGAGGAAGGGACGGTGTTGTTTGCGAGGTGGAGAGTGACAAACAAAACGGAACGGTGTCAGCCGCCGGGATCGTCCCACATGGACTCTATTGGAAAATATCGATCACGAAGAACATCGATAAACTCGGAATGAGATTCGTAAAGTGTGGCATGTTGATAGTTTGAGAGGAAACAGGTAGGTGCATAGGTTTGATCGGCACATCTCATCTTAACAATGAATGAATCAGCTACTGGAGACCCGTCATTGTACTCGTTATGAACCAACTCTCGCGCTCCGTCCCTCCCTCCTCTGGTCTCTCGCTCCTGGTCTCGATATTATTAATAGTGTCGCATCAGAAGAAAAATGGTACAGCACACGCTGCGCGCGATACGGTTGAAACTCCTTTGGATTCAGCCTGTGCTCTGGATCTTGACATCATTATCGCAGGCAGGCTGAATGATCCACGATCTGTCGTTGTCCCTCGGAAATCCATTATACAGCGCATCTTGCAGGTCACGTACACGGCCAGAAAGGAGCGGTAACGATAACTTAATCAGCGTGTCCTTGGTCTGATCTGATTGACCAGTGACATTTTCTTCTTATCTGGGGCTTTGACAAGCTGCCGGGCGCGGTACCCCGTTCTTTCTTGTTATTGTTTAGAAGGTCACAGTGGATGCCGGGATCTCAGAAATTTATGCTTCTCTTTCATTTTGGAAACACGGTCGTTCCTTGCATCGTAGCACGAGCATTGAATCTCAATACTCAATCTTGTGTCGAAATTCGGTGAGCTCACCACATCTTCACATCAACAAACGCTCAGGTGTTGGGACACTTGCATTGATTGACCAAGTGGACAGGATTGGGTGTGGTATCAATAATAGTGAGCTCGATCTTGAATCCAGAGCAGAATAACAACTTCTGACCACTAGAGTCTAGTCCGTACTCTTAGGTCACTTATCGCTTATGTACGCGCTCTCGCTTGCATAGCCTGCCGACATTGCCTGTCTGCATGGCCAACAACCTTGGTACTATCTCGCATGGACGCGCTCGAAGCGTCTAGCTAGGCAGCCTGATCTTACAGTCGATCAAGACACAGGTGATGAAGAACTTTCGAAACTAGAGTGATGGCATTGGCGGACTTTTGGCATCTTACTTAGTTTACGTACATCTGGTGTAACCATGTGGTAGCCAGTTTTTAGCTTGAAAATGCAGCAGTGGTACCCCCAAGGAATACGATGGATCATGGATAAATGCAACAGCGCGTGTTGAAAATGCGATGGTCATTGATCATCAAAAAATGCGACACTATTTATCCATCAAACAGCGATACCGATAATCAAAACGCGACAGTGATAATCAAACAAAACGCGATGGTCAGAAAAGCGGGGCCGTGATGGCGGGAGTTGTTGGCGGCGTCACTGAAATCGATTCTAGAATTTCCTCATCCACTGTAGGCGCTTTCTGGGTCGCCGTTCCCGACGCCCACTTCCCCCCCCCTAGGCGGTTATCATGTCTGTGGGACCTTGAAAAAGGATAGGCGGCGGGCGGGACGGCCACCTGCCTCGGGACTTCTGCATTTAGCCGGTTGCGCAGACTTGAATCGCACTGAAATTACCACACTGAAACTTTATAATCGCTCTCGTATATACTCTTACAACTCCGTGTGACGGTTTCAACAGAATTCTTCCTCAAACCTGATTCCATCCTTCCGGGGCACCCCAGAATGTATCCTATGCAATTGCGTCGGCGAAATTTCCGATGAGACGAAATCCATTTGCATCGCACTCCATGAGGCCTGGGAGATTACCGAGGTAGGTGCCATGTTGTTTATTCCTGAGGAACCACTGGCCTCCGTCGATCGACTGCATGTAATATAATGTTAAGTAGATGACTTGCGACTCTATTAATAATATCGACCGGCATTGAGACCAGAAGCGAGAGACCAGGGGAGGGAGGGACGGAGCGCGAGAGTTGGTTCATACCGAGTACAATGACGGGTCTCCAGTAGCTGATTCGTTCATTGTTAAGATGAGATGTGCCGGTCAAACCTATGCACCTACCTGTTTCCTCTCAAAGTATCAACATGCCACACTTTACGAATCTCATTCCGAGTTTATCGATGTTCTTCGTGATCGATATTTCCCAATAGAGTCCATGTGGGACGATCCCGGCGGCTGACACTGTTCCGTTTTGTTTGTCACTCTCCACCTCACAAACAACACCGTCCCTTCCTCTCTCTCATCTTCCTCCAACCCTCTCCCCGCCTCTCCACCTCCACCTTCTCACCTTCTCTATGCGTCAACCACCAACTTCAACATAACGAGCCACTCCTGCGGTCGGGCGGGTGGGTCAGGAGTGGCCTCAAGCATGCCTGCAAGTTAGGGGCTCTCTCATCACCGACGCGTCAAATCAACAACGCGCAAGACCACAAGCGCCAAAGTTCTGAGTGACCAACAAACGACCAGTGAGATGGTGAGATGGTGAGATGTGAGGTGTTTGCTAAGTGTGAACCATGCTGAACGCGCCACACGCGCCTCCGTGAACTCGTCAACGCGCGGATTGAGTTGAGTCCTGGTATGTCATTTCTTTCGTGACGGATGGATGGATGGATATTCATGGGCGGCTTCTAGACTGAGTGTGAGATAAGCTTGCGTGAAACGCCTTGGGCAATTTGATCCCATATTTCATCAACGTTAGCATTGAAGACATCGGTGAAGCCGTGAGTCGACTATGGTATGTGATTGTTTCTGTGGTGGATGGATGTTCATGTGCAGTGTTTAGAGTGAGCTGAGTGTGAGCGTTGAGCGAGCGAAAGAAGCCGCTTGGTGTGAACCGCCCCTGAGTTGAAGACATCAATGGACTTAGTTGAGTCGAGCTTGGTATGTGATTGCTTTTGAAACGAATGGGTACTCATGTGCAGTTTTTAGACTGAGTATAAGCTGAGATTAAGTGAAAGCGAATGAAGCGAGCCAAAGAAGCCTTCAGCGTGAAAATAGTCTGAGCGATACCATCAACAACGTCAGCTCGAAGACTTTGTGAACTCGTGAACTCGTGAATAACTGGATTGAGTTGTGTGTGGTAAGTGATCTATTTTGGAATGAACGGATGTTGATGTACAACGTTTAGATCGACTGTGAGCTGAACTTGAATGAAAGTGAAGTGAGCAGACCAAATAAGCCTTTGAGCAATGCGACGCGCGCCACCTTCAACATTTCATCCAAGAAGACATCATTAATTTTAAGCCTGAGCACCGACTAGCCAGCAAGGCCGATCGAGTTCTTCTGTGTGATTGTGTGATGAGGGATTAAATCATTAGAGTGACGAGTGACGTGATTGTACTAACATTTTTTCTAGGGATCCCGGGGAAGGTGAGAGTGGCTTGCTACTCTTTCCTCGTGCTCCCTTGTCGTGGGCCCTGGGCTTAAGACAGTTCATCTTTTGATGGGCTAGTCGAACCAAAGCACGTTAAAAACGCATAGGAAGTCATGACTCCAGACTGAATGTAAGTGGCGTTGTTACGACGGCGAACAATGGACTGACTATTTTTCCGACCTCCTTATCTAGCTGGAAAAACGACCTGTTGGCGACAAGGGCGCAAGCTTTCTCCAGCCATATTCTGTATAGGAAATGTTTGAGCAGTTAACGAGCGATAGTGGAGTGGAGCAATAAAGTTTTGTCAAGCGTTCAGGATCGTGGCGAGACGCGTGACGTGACATCCCGAATATGACAAAGAATCCTGCATCCCCTAACAGGACGAGAACTCACTCGGTTGAAATTGGCGCAGAACGACCTCCTGTCGTGAATGAATCGTATTTGGTTTACGCCTGAATCTTCCTGTTTTGTTCATCCAAATGTCGTCTTACGAATTCTACAGGCAACCAGAAACGCATATCTATGCACAAATAAGACTGCAAATTACAGTGTATGCCTCTATAGGGAATGAATTGAACGAGCTACTGAGTACAAGCTGGATAGTGATGGCGTACATGTTGACCCAAACCAGTTTTCAGTGCGCCATTTTCATCCCTAATCGTGTGATTCATCATGCCTCAAGACCTCTGTCCGGAAACCTCTGTATATTTTTGGTCGCAAAACGTGTCTGTTGACATGCTTTTCCATTTTCACCTTTTGATGCCTGATCTGTGGCCTGTCAACATGTCAACGTCTATGACGCACTTATTATACGGCAACTTGAACATCTCCTGGCTCACCATTGGCTCGCTCATCGCATTTGCCATGTTTACCGCCTTATTCGCTTACATCGAGGTGCACATCGCACCAGAACCGTTCGTTGATCCAAATCTTCAGCATCTCATTGTTTTACCAAGCAGTTGAAGGAAAGACAGCCTCGGAGGCGAGCATCTGGTTAGTCATTTGCGTTGTCGGCTCACTGGCCGCCATCATAGTCGCCAGCTGTTTCCTTGTTGAAACTGGTATTGTCTTCCTTTCCAATGGCGTTATCGTTCTTTCTACCATCGGTCTTGCTATCGGTATTGCTCTTGGTGTTTATGCTACTTACGTTGGTGCTCACGAACGCCTAGGCTTGGCGGTGACTAATATCGGCAACGGTACATGTAGCGATATTGCACGAGTGAGACTTAACAGCGATTTACTATATTTATCCATCATAATTTTGCACACAATTACCACCGAAGCGGTTAGTTCAATGATACCACTGTGTGTGGGGTCCCATAAAATTGGTGGTATTTCTACCAGCCGAGTCGCTCGTATCAATTTGGTATTACGAACAGCTCCTCGGTTGCTTTGAACTCAACGGTGCTACAGATCTATTCAATTTGTATCATTATTCCGTGGCCCAATTCCAAAGCCAAACATTGCCCAATTTCCGTGATCGAAACTTGAGCGCTGAGCCCTTGTCACCCAATCTACACGGCGCAGCTCTGGGGTCAGAAACCGGACGTACTAAAGTCAGAGACCCACATTCCATTCACGTCTTGATCGGCTCCCTCGTGCTGTTGCCAAGTTGTTGGATAACACTGGCTGATGCGAGCTATCGCCTAACCGATCACAGCGGCGAGAAATTTGAACGAAGTTGAACCGGCTTACCCTGAACAACTCCGGGTCGATGAAGACACTGATAGGTGGACACGCTCTAGGGGTATATGGTCAACAGCGCGTATAGCGGTGATGCTCGTATGCCCATTGGCTCGCGCCGTCGCAGGACAACAAGTGATCCAAGTTGATAATGTCATTGGCCCCAGCTGCGGATGGAGACCGGGTATATATGGACAACTTTGTTCTACACATCTATCAATGAGACAAACAAAATGTGGATAGCTTCATCAGTACTTAACGGATCTAGCTAAACCTGTGTCAGCGGGTGATTCCATCTGACCATGAAAATGCGACTATCAAAGTTTCGCCACGTGCAGCAAGGTCATGAGCCAGGGGGAGACAGTGCCTTTTCTTTGATGAATAAAGATGATACAACTGCGAGGGTAGCCAAAGCAGTTGTTAGGAGAAAAGCGACTTGCATAGCGTCCTCATAAGATTGGATGACAGTCCCTTTAGTAATGGGATCCAGTTTGTTCAGGTAGCTAAGAGATTCTCGGGCGCGTTTTGCAATCTAAAAGAATGTGACACAAGATCCGCTTCAAGATCTCATGCTTTTCACTCACCTCTTGTGCATCGTCGGACAACCTCCTATGCAATAAATATCGAAGGGTAACCTGAACGAGTGTGCTGCCCATAGATGCCAAGGACCGGAAGAGGAAGGATACTAGCTCGAGGTGTTCGAAAGACGCACAAGGGATACGATTCTAGTACCTACCAGCAGTTGCAATAGATTGATCCGCTTGTCCAGCATTTGCTATCACTGCCGTCAGAAGTATTATTTCCACTATCTGGCCACCATATAAATGATGAGTTGCAAAAGGATATAGATGCACGTACGGTTGCCGAATTCAGTCACAGCCATTCCTAGCATGCTCAATAAGCGCCAACGCAAGCAGCTCAAGAAACAGATAGCGCACCAACAGCAAGATCAGCGGTGGAAACGGAGACAACGCCACTAGAGAAGAAGACAATACCGGTTCCCACAAGGACCAGGACGTAGCTGATGACCGTCATGGCGTAATATTTACCTGTGCGTTGCATTGCATAACCGCTGGACAGACACCTCGACGAACACGAACATGGCGAAGAAAATGGCAAAAGCAATGAGTGAGCCCACCGTGAACCGATCGGACCAGGAGATGTTGCCACCACGGTCTAAACCAAGCAGCAGCAGGAAGATGGCCGCGCCTCCATTGATGTTTTCAGATAGAGTAGAACTCTTGGTCGTTGATAAACGAAGGGTGAATAACACAGTGACAAAGGCGATCGCGCAGAGCGGAACTTGCATTAGGAATGCCCTTGTACAGATGTTGGATGAGAATCGAACGAGAAAACGCTGTTTACCTACCATCGCCAGCCGACATTATCTACAAAGAGTCCATCAAGGGGAGCACCAACTATGGTTCCTACGGCAGTAACCACGTTGATTGTGCCTGCCACATGCTAAGTGAAGAGGCAAAGGCTTGATGGTGTGCTGGCGTACCTTGCCAAGTGCCCCGAACGCGCAATGGCACGACATCGGACAAGATGGTGATGACCAGGCTAATCAGCTCCATGAGAAAGGGGAAAAAAAGATGGTACATCCTTCAAAGAACGTACATGGGTCAAATAGGACACGTTCTTTTTGATGCGAGGTTGAAGTTCTGTGCAGCTTTCTGAGCCGTCGTAGATTCCTCCATCGCACAAGCTGGACGAGAGAAGACGGGTGTTTTCTTCATAATCAGCGTCCCTGGGCTATGGCGACGTCGACGGGTTCGCTCAGTTTCCTCTCACCGCCGGTCACACTAGTCACACAATCGTTCAACTCATTGACAATGAATCTATAATGTAGGTGTTTACCGTTTCCTGCTCCAGTAAACATTTGATCTATCTCAAATACGGTCGATCTGGAAATTGTGATGGGTTAGGGCCAGACCCTAGCAACCGGTTTGAGATTGGCATCAAGAATAGTAATATGATATGAGGTCTGCTGTAGCCAGTGGCCTTGTAAATTATACACCTGCGTGCTGGCATGTTCAAGGGTATTGCCAATACGTGCTGCGATCAGGAGACGGAGTTCAATGGTGGCTATGTACAGAGAGCCTAGGCTCTGACATTTGGCGTGTATTCGACATTGTTTCAGAATAATGACTCGAATGATGGGACCTGGACGAGATACGAACAGGGGCTCGCTGACTTTGAACACGTGGACCTGGCTAATTCACCCCTGAAGGGAATGATAGGTGGACGGCTAAATTTGTGGCTTCCTGGACCTATATTATATCTAATTTACTAGTGGGTATGTCTATATGGCGAATGACTTGGGTCGGCGTAACACGGAGAGGGCGTCACTAATCCCAGCTGGCTGGGTACTATATGTATCTATAACCTTCATCCGTACGTGACCGTTACCGTATATAGAAAACGAGAAGCTCCATGTGCTGGCAGATGTGTAATACCCTATCATGAACGTGCCTGAGTCAGCGGCCTTTCTTTGATGAATAAAGAAGACGCTGCTGCGAGGGCAGCCAAAGTAACCGAAAAAAGAAAGTTGACTTGAATAGCATCTTCATAAGATTGGATGACGGTCTCTTTGGTAATGGGATCCAGCTGGTTCAGGTAGTGCAGTGATTGTCGGACGCGTTTCACAATCTGAAATAACGTGCTTAAACTTACTGTTGAAGATCTCTGTGCTTTTCACTCACCTCTTCTGCACCGTCCCCCGACAACCTCTCATGCAACAGATATCGAAGGGTATTCTGAACAAGCGTACTGCCCACGGCTATGCCAATAACAGATCCGAAGGACCGGAAGAGAAAAGAAACTGGAACGAGAGACGTTTAGAAAAATTTAAAGAATACAGTCATCGTGCCTACCAGCAGTTACGATGGCTTGATCTGCATGCCCAGCATTTGCTATTAGTGCGGTCAGAATTGTGTTCAGCCCGCTGCCTGGTGACTGTATGAATTGTCATTCGCGCAAGAAACGAAGTTAAACGTACCGTTCCCAAACTCAGTCAAAGCCATCCCTAACATCGTACTCCATAAGCACCCAGAGTAAGTCGCAAACGGAGAACCCACCAATAGCAACACCAACAGTAGAAACGACGAAAGCGCCACTGCAGAGGAAGACAATACCCGTTCCTATAAGGACCAGGAAGTAGCTGACTACCGTGATGGCGTAGTATTTGCCTGTACGCTGCATGATATAGCCGCCCAACAATGAACCAGCCAGCGAGGCGATAACGTTAGTGATCAACCAGATGCTCGTCTCTGAGGCTGTCTTTCCCTCGACTGCTTGGTAAAACAGTGGGACGTAAAATACTAGGGTCGCTGATGCCGGTGCTCCAAAAAAGCCTGTGATATAGCATGGTAGGAGAGAACGATTGGAGACTATTCTGGCTGGAGCGAATGGTTCCGACGCGATAGACACCTCGATGTACACGAACAACGTGGCAAGAACGGCAGAAGCGACGAGCGAGCTCACGGTGAGCAAGTCGGACCAGGATATGTTGCTACCACGGTCAAGACCAACCAGTAGGAAGAAGATGGCCAATACGAGTGTGGTGGCGCCTCCGATATCTATTCGCTTGATGTTTTCAGATAGAGTAGAGCTCTTGGGCGTCGGTAAACGGAGGGTAAATAACACAGAGACAAATGCGATCACGCCGATAGGAACTTGTAACAGAAATGCCCTGGTATAGTGTGTCACGGAGGATCGGACGAGAAACAATATTGTGCATACCATCGCCAACCAATATGATCCGCAAAGAATCCGCCAAGAGGAGCGCCAATCGTTGATCCAATAGTAGAAACCATGGAGATTACACCTAATAGATGCTGAGCGAAGAAGTCAAGACAATGATATAGTGACGTACCTTGCCAAGTGCCTCGAGCACGTAATGGCACGATATCGGACACGATGATCGTGACTAGACTAATCAACATCATAAGAGATGGGGTAAAGTTCTTGCCCATCCTTCAAAGACGTACATTGACATCCCTCCTCCGCCAATACCTTCTATCGCTCTCGCTACAATAAGCTGTGTGATTGATGTCGATAGGCCAAACAACAGGCATCCAAAGGTATAAATTGCATGGCACATTAATAGGCATGTTTTGCGACCAAAGATATCGCTGAGCTTTCCAGCCAACGGCCTGGATCTTTAATTCGCTACAATCGAAGAAAGCTGGAAGAAACTGGCGTACTGAAAACTGGTTAAGGTCAACATGCAAGCCGTTGGTATCCAGCTTATGCTCTGCAGCTGGTTCAACTCGTTCCCAATGGAGGTATATGCTGTCATATCAAGTCTTGAGTAACACTATGAAAGATATATATATGATTCGTACTTGACTCGATGAGGTTTCCGTCCATCCCAAGGAGCAGAATGCCAATTGTCACTGGCATGATCTGTATATCTGTCAGGGCATATTCACGACAAAAGAAGAAATTCATACAGAGGCAAAATATGACTCATTTTGTCGTTTGGTGATGAGAGGTTGCTTTGCGCCGCTTTCAGAGTCGGCGTTGGTCGTACCATCATAGTATGCACTCGACGAGAGAAGGCAGGTGGTTTCGTCGTGGTCCATCGCTGGTCATGCGTAGGGAGTGATGGTTAGAGGTATAAGATGGGTTTCTCCGCGATATTGTCAGCTGCTTATATTGGAACATCCAGACATGGTAACACAAGGATGTGCAGTCGCAGTTGTACATGCAGTGTCTTTGTAGTTGTTTGCCTTCTCATGGGCTCTCAACCTGAGGTCACCAAACGTGTATCGTGGGGGAAAATAGGACAGCAGCAATTGCAACTGCTTGAGTCAGACCCCGGAAAAAGGCGAAGGTGATAAAGAGGAAAGAAAACTAACCCCATGTGTCTTGAAATAAGCACCTTCCTTAAGGGGGAGGCTAGCAAATGTAATCTATTATCTATGTAGTAATACCATCGACTGCGGACATCAAATGACCCTCAATAGCTTGCGTCATTGAAGCCGTATCAGTGGTGACGCTAATCTATTATTTCTTAAGCACGTTGTGCTCCCAAACAAGAGTTCCAAACGGGAGAACGCACCATATCAAAACCTTGCGCGGCGCGACTTGCAGCCTGGGTCCCCGATGAGCAGAAAACACCGCTAGTTGATCAAATCAGCTACACAACTTGAACATGATAACGGAGACATTGTTACCACTTCTTGTTGGCGGCGTGCGCGGTTCTCAAAATGCGCTGTATAATTACTTCTACATCAGGATTTGGATCTGGGGATGGTGGTGCATATCCCAGGGACAACGACAGATCGTAGACTCCGATGAATAGGGCATCTATTAGAGTGCATGAGATCATTTCCTCTACTACGTAGCATCAAGATTCCAATTACTGACCGATTCCTTCAACAGCGGCGATTTTCTCTACATTTTCAACTCCCTCTCTAGTTTCAATCTGGACCACGACGAGCACGTGTTGATTTGCCGTTTCAAGATATTCAGACATCTTCAGACCCCAAGTTCCATGTGCATATGGGCTTCCAAGACCCCTTTTGCCAGCAGGCGGGAACCGGCTGTACACGGCGATCTCTTGCGCCTCTTCTGCCGTCGACACCTGCGGTGTTAACGGGCCAAACTCAGCGCTTTCGGCTCGGAAACGGAACGTAACATCACAAACCATCGGCACCAATACGCCATGAGCTCCGGAATCCAACGCATGCTTGATCTGCCAGCTGGTGCTGTCCGAGCCTCCCGTGGCCGGGATGCGCACGATCGCACTTGCAGATGACGATACAATACCAGCAACACTCTCGGATGCATCAGGGACTAACGAGATAAGCCCATGCTCGCAATCGACCAATACCCACACCAAGTGTGGGCTCGATTGTGCGACAGTGCGAGCATGGAAATATCCTGGATTGACGAGCCAGACCCCGAAAGCAGGTTTACCGCTGTTCAGCACCGCCCGTAGGTTGTGATGTACCATCCCCCTTTGATAATCGCGTTTGGTGAAGCGTATTTGGCTAGCTCAATTGACGCTGGTGTAAATGGCAAGGGTTATATGTTTGTCCTGTTGTCAATCAAACGTCATGCAGACTGTGTAACTTTCCATACCTGCACTGGCGTGTCGTTTGACACCGAGTATGCCAAACGTCTGTCGGCGCCGGACAAAAACGGACTCCCACACTCTTACAGGTGAGAGCATCTATACGTGATGGATTCTCGTGTGCTAGCAACAGTGAATGGCCTTTCACAGCCGCAACTTGAATATCCAGCTTCAAGTCATCAAGGGTCGATGGCCGTGATGCCGGTGAGAAAATCGTCTAGCTGAAAGGGGTGACCGGAGCTGAAGCGATCACGCTCGGGAACGTCTAGGCCAGCGTATTGATCTGCTCTGCCAGTGCAGCTCAGGCTCATCTGGAACTAATTTATTTTGTAATGTTTTGAACATTCAAGCTGGTAGTGAGAAGGGATTAATGCGATAATTTTAAGAAGGGAGGCGAGCTGCCTCCACTCTGAAAATTTGTGACACATTCTAACAGCTTTTTCGGAGATGTTGAGGAGAAACAAAGCTACGCCGTAGCATATCAAGTTGCGGCTATGGAAGTCATGCCACCATCTGACTAATGTTGAATGTGCGCGAGTCAGCGCCTTTTTTGATGAATAAAAAAAAAGACAGTGCTGTGAGAGTAGCTGTGACTATAGCAACGCGAAGAGAAATACGGCCTCTATAGACAATCGCCTTGGTTACAGGATCCAGGTAGCTCAGGGATTGTCTTGTTATCGAAGGGTATTCTGAACGAGCGCCCCACCGTAGCCAGGCCAAAAACAGATCCCAAGGACTGGAAGAGGTAAGCAACTAGATTGGAATGATGGATGGGGGAATGCGAATATAATACCTACCCCTGTGCGTCAAAATTGTGATAATTTTGCCACTTAGCAATAATATACATAAGTTACAACCTGTGAAAGGAAGAGAAGTCTCGATGAAGACGAACAGAGAGGCATAAATGGTAAAAACGGTGAGCGAGCCCACAGCACGCCAACGAACCAGGATGTGTCGCCGCCACGCAAACAGCAGGGCAAGCGAGTCAATAGCACGCCGATTGCAAAAAGTGGAACTTCAATAGGAATGGTCTTGTAAACATTCAAAGGATAAAACGTTGTTGTGCTTACCATCGCTAACCAATGCAAAGAACTCACGAAGAAAGGCACCGATTATCGATCTGGCAGTAGAAATTATCATATCTCCACCCATTCATTCAACTGTGATAGGATTGCTAAACTTGGTCTGTTGTACCTTGCCTGTGCCGCGCGTACGTAATGATACGATATCAGAACATGGGTATCGTAACCAGTCTTCTTGCTCCATAAGCAAAAATACTGTACGTCATTCAAAGACGTACATTATTACTCCCCCTGAACCGATGCCTGATACCACGATAACTGCGTTATCGTGATTGGTAACCCAAATAAGTGATCCAAAGGCAAAAACACCATGGTATGTCAGGAGACATGCTTTACGACGTCACTAAACCTTCCGGCCACCGGTCTACAGACGTGCTGTAATTCACTACGATCGGTGAGTTAGGTGCACTGGACTCTGGTTTGAGTCAACATGTGTATTAGGGGGGAAAGGACAACAGCAACTGCCGGCAACAGGCGAATGAGGTGATAAAGAGACGTAAAACTCAATTTAGGACCACACGCGCTTAAAGTAGGCAACCACCCAAAGGCAGAGGCTAAGCCAGTTTCAGGGCATCAATTATCTATCATCGACCGCGCAAGTCAAATGACCAGAAATAGCTTGCGTCATCGAATCCGTGTCAGTGGTGACGCTAATCTATTATTTCCTCATTCGTTGTGCTCTCAAACAAGAGTTCCAAACAGAAGAACTCACCATATCAAAACCTTGTGCAGCGCGACTTGCTGCTTGGGTACCCGATGTGCAGAAAATACCGCTAGTTGATCAAATCAGCTGGACAACTTGAACATGACAACGAAGCCGTTGTTACCACTTCTTATTGGCGGCGTGCGCGGTTCTCAGGATGCGCTGTATAATTACTTCTACATTAGGATTTGGATCTGGGGATGGTGGTGCATATCCCAGGGACAACGACAGATCGTAGACTCCGGTGAATAGGGCATCTAGGTGCATAAGATCATTGAGATCGTTTCCGATACCAGCCTTAATATTCAAACTACTGACCGATTCCCTCAACGGCTGCAATTTTCTCTACATTTTCAACTCCCTCTCTGGTTTCAATCTGGACCACGACGAGGACGTGCTGATTTGCCGTTTCAAGAGACATATTCAGACTCCAAGTTCCACGTGCAAATGGGCTTCCAAGACATTCCCCAGCAGGCGGGAACCGGCTGTACACGGCGATCTCTTGCGCCTCTTCTGCGGTCGACACCTGTGGTGTTAACGGGCCAAACTCAGCGCTTTCAGCTCGGAAACGGAACGTAACATCACAAACCATCGGCACCAACACGCCATGAGCTCCGGAATCCAGCGCATGCTTGATCTGCCAGCTGGTGCTGTCCGAGCCTCCCGTGGCCGGGATGCGCACGATCGCGCTCGCAGATGACGATGCAATACCAGCAACACTCTCGGATGCACCAGGGACTAATGAGATAAGCCCATGCTCGCAATCGACCAATACCCACGCCAAGCGTGGGCTCGATTGCGCGACGGTGCGAGCATGGAAATATCCTGGATTGACGAGCCAGACCCCGAAAGCAGGTTTACCGCTGTTCAGTGCTGTCCGTAGGCTGTGATGTACCATCCCCCTGGATAATCGAGCGCGTTTGCCTAGCTCAATTGACGCCGGTTTAAATGGCAAGGATTATATGTCCTGTTGTCAATCAGATGTCATGCAGACCATGTAACTTTCCATACCTGTACGTCGTTTGACGCCGAGTATGCCAAACGTTCGTCGGCGCTGGATAAAAACGGACTCCCACACCCTTACAGGTGAGAGAAATAAGCTCCATCAATACGTGATTGATCTAATTCCATTCTCTAGTTAAACATGTGCTAGCAACAGTACCACCATCCGACTAAGCAATGAGCGTCACGTACAGCGATATCATGGACGTGCGTGAGTAAGCTCCTTTTCTTTGATGAATAAAGAGGAGATCGTTGCGAGAGTAGCTATAACAGCTGAGAAGAGAAATATGACCTTTATAGCATCCTGATAAGATTGAACGACGGTCGCCTTGGTTACAGGATCCAGTTGATTCAGGTAGCTCAGGGATTGTCGGACGCGTTTCACAATCTGAAATAATGCGGTCAAAGAATGTGCCTCAAGGTCTCTACGCTTTAACCCTACCTCTTGTACATCTTCTCCTGACAACCTCTTGTGCAACAGATATCGAAGGGTATTCTGAAAAAGTGCCCCACCCACGGCCAGGCTAAAAACAGATCCCAAGGACCGGAAGAGGTAAGCAACTAGATTAAGGTGTTGGAATGATGGACGGGGAATACAGTTATAATGCCTACCGGCAGTTGCAGTGGCTTGATCTGCCTGCCCAGCATGTGCTATCAAGGCAGTCAAAGTTGTGACAACTCCGCCACCTAGTCATAATATAAGTTACAACCCGCGGAAGGAAAGAGCCACACGTACCAATGCCCACTTCAGTTGTACCCATCCCTAGCTTTGCATAAGCAACGCAGACAGTCCGCAAACGGAAATCGCACCTATAGCGATTCCGATCGTAGAAACGACGAAGACACCACTGGAGATGAAGGCAATACCCGTTCCGGCAAGGACCAGGAAGTGACTGATTACCGTTATGCCATAATATTTACCGGTATGTTGCATGACAAGACCGGCCACCAGCGAACCAACCAGTCCGCCAATAATGCCAAAGATCAACCAGGCGCTTGCCTCTGAAGCTGTCATTCCCTCCGCCGCTTGGTAAAACAAAGGGATGTAAAAGACTAGGGTCGATGCCGCCCCCGAGGCGAAAAAGCCTGAAACGTAACAAGGTAAGAGAGACCGATTAGAGACTATTCTCGTCGGAGCGAATGGTTCTGATGCGACAGAAGTCTCGATGAACACGAACAGCGAGGCAAAAATGGCAAAAACGGTGAGCGAGCCCACAGTACGCCAATCGGACCAGGAAGTGTTGCCGCCACGGTCTAGACCAAACAGGAGGAAGAAGACGGTCAAAACGAGTGTTATCGCGCCTCCAAAATCGATGCGCTTGATATTTTCAGGAGAAGTAGAACTCTTGGTCGTGGGTAAACGAGTGAATAGCACGCTCAAAAATGCGATCCCAAAAAGCGGAACTTGTAATAGGAATGGCCTTGTAAAGATGTAAAAGATTCAAAGGATAAAAACGTTGTTGTACTTACCATCGCCAACCAATGGTGTCAGCAAAGAACCCACCAAGAAGGGCACCAATTGTCGATCCGGCAGCAGAAACCAAGTTGAGCAATCCTATCACAATTGAATGAAGGGGTGGAGATATGATAATCTGGTGTACCTTGCCATGTGCCGCGAGTACGTAGTGATACGATATCAGACATGATTATTGTGACCAGTCTTCTTACTCCATAAGCAAAAATATTGCATGTCATTCAAAGACGTACATCGTTATTCCTCCTGAACCAATCCCTGATATCGCCCTTGCTACGATAAGCTGTGTCATCGTGATTGATAAGCCGAATATCAGGGATCCAAAGGCATAGATGCCATAGCATGTCAGGAGACATGCTTTACGACCAAAGAGATCGCTAAGCTTTCCGGCCAACGGTCTGCAGGCGCGTTGTAATTCACTACAATCGGTGAATGCTGGAAGGCACGGCGCACTGGAAACTGGTTTGAGTCAACATGTACGCCGTCGGTATCCAGCTTGCGCTCTGTAACTGGTTCAATTCGCTCCCTATAGAGGCGTACACTGTTGTACCAAGCCTTGTTTGAGCACAATAGCACGCTGAAAAATATATGAATCGCACATGCTACAATGATGATCCCGTTCATCGCGATGAGAAAGAGACCAAATGCCATTGAAATGACATATGTCAAATACGACTCATTCTGTTCTTCCGTGATAGACGCTTGTTCTGTGTCGTCGTTGATTGTTGCATTAGATTCGCTCGGCAAGAGAAGACGGGCGTCCTCGCTGTGTTGGGCGTGTGTATAAGCCATCCCAGGCTAGGTGTGACGGTCACAAATGAGCGCCTATGCATACGAGATGTACTGTCAGCTATGCTGGACGTGCTGAGTGTTTATGTTTGTTTCTTAACCTTGTTACCGACTGGAATTAGAACTTGAAAAGGTCGCGAGGTCAAGCTTCAGGGGCCAAGCTCCAAAGCTGACTTACTGGTAGTCGTAAGTCGTGATCGGCTTTTTCGCCGCTAGTGTCGGAACCCGCAAAACAGCTATTGCCTTCCACCTGTGTGGTTAACTGGAAAGAACAGAAACAGATCGGAAAGACCACAGGCCCAGGCGGCGATCGTCGCAACAATGTTGATGCGTACCTTTCTGGACGGACGCTAATGTTAACAACGCGGGGCGGAGTTCTGTAAGGCTCTTTTACGAGGACTGTTACGTCAAATGACTTTTTCGTTGATAACTTCGGAGTGACAGTGATTTTGTATTTCTAGCGAGTTATAGGAAGCGCAGAGACTTGCGCTTTCCGCAACGGCACGGTTTGACTCGGAGGCTGTGTCTTTGCCCCAAATATGAATATGTGTTGAAGGGCAGCAAGTGCAAGATACGATTTGCCGTCGCATCTACCCGTCTAATGTAATATAGCATGAACCCAAGGAGAACCTCGAATTTGGCTGCGTTCGATTCAAGCCGCCAACCTCGACATCGCATTACAGTCAGTTATAAACCCATCTTTGACTGACCATTCTCAACTCATACTCGGAGCTGACATCGGTAAATGCCCTCTCACTGACAAGAACAAAGAACAATTTTATAACACCGATCATTGACTTGAGTTTCATATGTTTACAAGATAAATCCAACATAAAATGGAAAAGAACGTATGTTATCTATGATAAATCAAGTTAACCCCAGGCCAGTGCTTCACACAAAAGTCATACTTTTGATGCAGGCTCAATGATCCAAGCCTGATATTAACGACAACAGTGTCCACTACTAGGTCCGAGTCAGCATGGTTGGATGACATTGTAGCTGAAGCGACACCTTCATGTCATAGGAGTGAACCAGCGATAGATCATGCATTTAGCAAAGGCTAATACGTAGAACGTAAGTGGTTTGACTTATTATTGACCAGATGCCGAGCTCACCTCTCGCCACGCCTGAGGACAGCATGGATGTCGCCACCGACGCAGGGGTATGCAGTCGGATCGGATATAGGAAGACGGGCCACATTCATGTCAGACATTTTGAGAGTAAAGGATTCAAGTTGGAGGGGAACTGGATATCGAACGCTGCGCCCCCAGCACCTTTTATCCACCCTAGTCATGGCCCATTGCCGAGTTGGGCTAAGTGATGCATGTTCCACGTCTGGTCCTTCAGCCACCCAGATTAGGAATCGGGACATAATTACGCCAGTAGCAGTATTCCATTCCTAGTCCATTCATGCTGTCCAGGTTGCCACAAGTTAGTGTTACCCACGTCGACATGGTTCCAGTTCCAAAGTATGTTGTTGTGAACCTAAGAATTGAAAACTCGTCACAAATATTAATATAGAACAGATGTACTAGTACAAACGGAGAAATCTAGATTCATGGGGAGATGCGAGTACTTTTCTCCTGTTCTATAGCTCCGGTTTCTGCGTGGCGACATGCCCCGTTGGCTTGGTACATAGTTTTGTCAGCTGGCCTGACTAGAGCTCTGCCTGTCGAATCGTGATCAGGAGCGAGCCGTCACGAGGGTCCAATGAGGATGGTTGGGCTGTTACATAAATAGCGTGCGGTAATTTCCGGAGTAACTCAACGACTATCCAAAACAATCACTATGCTAATACTGTAGCTGAGGTCGGCTGATGTCTAGAAACGACGTGGGGAAGGCTATTTCCAAGAAGGGTAGATAACAACGAGCCATCGCATCTTATCCGACTAGCCATTTCTGAACATACGAATCCTGGTCAGCAACGGCAAAAGAACAAGGAAGTTCGCAGGACCCATAAAGAAGGAGCCACCAGATGTGATACATGTGATGTGAATATGGAGATAAAGTGTCTCTGTTGCGAAGAAGGATGGTGCACGATGCATGATGGATAGCGTCATTGGAAGATAAGAGGGTAAATTTCGATCGGTTAGTTGATCAAGTTCGTCTTCGAGTCGGCCGAAAGCATCGTCCTATTGGGCGCCGACTCTTTGCTAACTCCCGCTTGATTCTATAGCCGGCAGATTACATAGTGAGTCCTTTTTCCTGCTTTCGCCTGATCTTTTTTTACGATTTCCTTGTTTGAACTATCCTCTCAAGCCCCCGATAACCCTAAGGAGGATTGATCTATGGCCATAGACCTGCCTCATTACCTAGTTGATGAGTTACTACTCACAGCCCACGGCAATAAAAGTTGCGGACCAGCCGCTCTAGTTCAACTCGTACTTCCGATGATGGCCCAAACCTTAGTCGCCCTCCTGGTGTCCGCTTTCATCTATTATGCCCCCACCATATACCAGAGGATCGTCAACAATTTGAGGGTGAGCCAGATGGAACACTGTCTGGCCCCTTGTTTACACGTACTTACAGCTTCGCTCTATCCCCACTGTTGGTTGTTCGGGCTTGTTGACATCATATTGTGGAGCCCGCCGATTTGTGAAGCATGCTAGATCTATAGTCCAGGAGGGCTACAACCAAGTATTCACCCAATGAGATTCCCCTTTCCTATCTGATCATTGAGTCGTAGTATCGTGGATCTATCTTCAAAATATCCACGATGAGACACTGGATTCTAGTCGTTTCTGGTCCGGACAAGATAGATGACATGCGATGTGCGTCTGACGAACGTCTTTCAAAAGATGTAATTATTGTGCCTTTCTGACGTTTATGTCCAAATCTGACTGCATATACGCAGCTCCTGGATCTGGATGTTAGCTTTGGCACCGAGATATTCGACGACCCAGTGCACGTGGAAGTTGTCAGAAGTCCGCTCACGCGGAATATTGGGGCCAGGTTCCACGACGTGCGCGAAGAGATACTTGTAGCTTTCAATGACCATATCCCTATCAAGAGTGGCGGTATATACAGACTTAATCTTTGAGATTGTTCTAACTTACTGGCGTCAGAATGGATCAAGGTCGAGGTCTTTTCAACAATGATGGAGATCATTTGTAGGGCAGATAACAGGATGTTAGTTGGCTTACCGCTTTGTGGGCTTTTCCCTCCTAGTTGAATGAATTCTGATCCAATGGTGTTATAGGCCGTAATCCAGACTATCTGGACCTCAGCAAGAAAGTCATTGTTGATATTGTTGAAACGCGCAAGGTTCTTAATAGGTTTCCGCGCCTTTTAAAGCCGTGCGTACATCTGACCTATGACTGTATAGAACGTGGTTGTTGACGCCTATCCAGCATTGTTGCTCGATTTTTGACAGTAACTCGGAGCATTGAACGCGGGATGAAGCACATTGGACCTTTCCTTGAAGAGCGTCTGGAACAGGAGGCACTTAACGGACATGGCTGGCCCGAGAGACCCGTCGGTATTTTATTGATCCCGTCCAATGCTTACGCTCACTTCGTTATAGAATGACGTGCTGACCTGGCTGTTCGACCTCTCGAAAGGAAAGCAACGAAATCTGAAGGACATAACATCTCGTGTGCTCTTCATTAATACATCGGCTGTTCATGCAACGACTACAGTTTGTACAATCTTGTTATCATCTTTAGAGACATTACTTACTCTCCTATTATATAGACTCTTACAAACGTGCTATTTGACCTGGCAGCACATCCAGAATACATACAACCTTTGCGTGAGGAAATTGAAGAAACTATTAAGCAGGTCGGCTGGTGCAAGGCTGCCATCGGAAAGATGAAAAAACTGGACAGCTTTATGAAAGAATCGATGCGATTAGCGTCCTTAGCCATCTGTACGTGATTTTACGATTTCGCTATCTGTCTTACAAATTTTTATGCAGTTGGAATGTGGCGCCAAGTGACGATGGACTTTACCTTTTCTGATGGTACAACGATCTTCGCTGGCAACACTATCGCCGTTCCCACTTCAAGCATACACATTGACCCTGTAAATATGCTTCTCTACACCATATCCCTCAATACACTAATGACTTGATGCAGCACATTTATCCCGATCCTGATACCTTCGACGGCTTCCGCTTCCAGAAGATGCGCGAGAAGGAGGGAGAGGATAACAAGCACCAATTTGTTTCCATCGAACCCGATTATTTTCTGTTTGGTCAAGGCCATCATGCATGGTATAAGGTTTAACACTATTTGCAATCATCGGCTGATTGCTGTTTCTAGCCCTGGACGATTCTTTGCAGCGACCGAATTGAAGACACTTCTTGCTCACGTCCTCGTGAACTACGACCTCAAATTAGCCATTAATGGCGACGGACGCCCTGCACATATGTGGGCTGGGCCAGGCGTGGCGCCCAATCCAACCGCAGAGATCTTATTCCGGAAGCGAGTTTGAGTGTGAAGCGATAGACTGCCAGCATAGGATGGAAAGTCTGGACTCTTAGGATGTCTTTCCAGGCGCCTAGCATGTTTATAGATACCCGTATTTGAACATAGAAGTTCAGTTGAATCATTTGGCACAACACGACTCGGAGGCCGTAACTAAGCATAGATGGACTGATGTGGGAAAACGGCTTTGAAAAGTCGCTAAACCACAAGCGATAAATTACGGTGCAATGAGTCAACGGCTCGGGGCAAAGTTAAGGGGTGTGCTGTAAGCTTCTATACAAGGCCTGTGTTGTAGTGCCGCAAGGTGCCCTTCCTGATGCCCCCAATGGGATAGTGCAACGAGACACGAGAGTTGAATACCAGGATGAAACTTTCTTTCCGAAGGCAAGATCCGCCTGAATCTCCATCTAGCCACTTTGAGTCTAAACATACGCCCTGGTCAGAAAACGGAAAAAGAACAAGGAAGAAATTTCGCAGAACCCATAAAGTGGTAGCCAACCAGATATGACACACGTGGTATGAATATGGAGATAATGTTGCAAAGTGGCGGAGTGACAGCGCGAATGGAAGATAAGATGGTAACCAATGGATCCGGAAATAATGTGTCTGTTTCGTCTATGATTCGGCCGAACGCATCACCCTTGCTCAGGACCCCCGAAAATTACCTCATTCAGATGCTTGAGTCAGGAGAGGGAAAAGAAATTGGGCTGGTATTTCTGAATCATGGTAAGGTCAACAAACCCAAACAGTTGCGCTTCTGACGTCCATCTCAGCACTCAGCTTCCAATACACTTTACGACGAAGGAGGCTGCGTCCATGCATTAATTCGGTCTGCATGGTCACGACATATCTAGGTTGACGGAACGGCCAAGTAGTCTCTTGTACGGGCAGCATGTGGACAAAGACGAGGTATCGGACCGACAGAACAACTTGACAGGCAGAATCCATTGTCAGACCAATGACGAAACTGCGTGCCTCAACTCATCGCTCACCATGGAGTTCAGCCAAATCTATCAAGCCCACCAGGCGATAGACCGTGCCCATGTCGAAAGCGAACGAGATGCTCCAAACCATCCTGCGTCACGTAAGAAGCAGGAACAGTTTAGTCGCGAACGCATAATCGGCGACCCCATGGACTCGCATTTTGACCGTAGAATCCCAGCGCATTCAAATATGGTCCGTGGCATATTACAAGAACAGGAAAGAAGCGCTCACGTCTCCACGTGAATCTAACAGATGGGGTAGGTTTGCTCCGTTTGTATGATGGAGGCCTGCATCTGGTCTATATTTATCTTTGTAGAATTTTCCAACCTGTTCTCCGATTAAAAGTGACGAAGTTGGTTGTGTTATCGGGAGTCAGCTAAAAATATACCAAAAATTCCAGGACATAACTTGTGGCATGAATGGACTCGGAATGGAATACGGTCACTCACGGACTTTGGCGCAAAAGGACAGGGGACTGGATCCTGCCTGTATTCTGCCATCGCACGTTCGCAATGTATCCCTCATCGGGGCACTGACTTCCTAGCGTGGTTCTATAGCTGGCAGATACATAGTGAGTTGCGAAATCGTTTTTTACTTTCGCCTAATTCTTTTTCACGATTTCCTTTTATGATCCTTCCTTAAGCCCCTGATGACCCTAAGTAAGGAGAATTGATCCATGGACCTCCCTGGTTGATGAGTTGCTACACACGGGCCACAGCAGTAATGTGATATAAAAGCTACGGGCCGGCCGCTCTTGCTCACGTACCTCCGATGATGGCCCGAACCTTAGTCGCCCTCCTGGTGTCCGCTATCATCTATTATGCCCCCACCATATACCAGAGGATCGTCAACAATTTGAGGGTGAGCCAGATGGAACACTGTCTGGCCCCTTGTTTACACGTACTTACAGCTTCGCTCTATCCCCACTGTTGGTTGTTCGGGCTTGTTGACATCATATTGTGGAGCCCGCCGATTTGTGAAGCATGCTAGATCTATAGTCCAGGAGGGCTACAACCAAGTATTCACCCAATGAGATTCCCCTTTCCTATCTGATCATTGAGTCGTAGTATCGTGGATCTATCTTCAAAATATCCACGATGAGACACTGGATTTTAGTCGTTTCTGGTCCGGACAAGATAGATGACATTCGATGCGCGTCTGATGAGCATCTTTCGAGAGATGTAATTATCGTGTCTTTCTTACGTTTTATATTCGTATCTGGCTGCATATACGTAGGTCCTGGATATGGATGTAAGCTTCGGCAGGGAAATATTCGACGACCCAGTGCACGTGGAAGTCGTCAGAAATCCGCTCACGCGGAATATTGGGGCCAGATTCCACGACGTGCACGAGGAGATACTGGCAGCTTTCAATGATCATATCCCTATCACGGGCGACGGTATACACGCGACTTAATCTTTGATATTGTTCTAACTTACTTGCCTCAGAATGGATCAAGGTCGAGGTCTTTTCAGCAATGATGGAGATCATTTGTAGGGCGGATAACAGGATGTTAGTCGGCTTACCGCTTTGTGGGGTTTTCTCTCTCCTAATTGAACGAATCCTGATCTGGTGTTATAGGCCGTAATCCAGACTATCTGGACCTCAGCAAAAAGGCCATTATCGATATTCTTGAAACGCGCAGGATCCTTAACAGGTTTCCGCCCTTGTTAAAACCGTATGTGCATCTGACTCTGGTCTATGACTGTATAAAACGTGATTGATGATACCTATCCAGCATTGTTGCCCAATTTCTGACAGTTTCTCGGAGCATTGAACGTGGGATGAAGCACATTGGACCTTTCCTCGAAGAGCGTCTGAAACAGGAAGCACTTAACGGAAAGGATTGGCCTGAGAGACCCGTTGGTATTTTATTGATCCTGTCGGATACTTACACTCACGTCATTGTAGAATGACATGTTAACCTGGCTACTCGATGTCTCGAAAGGAAAACAGCGAAATTTGAAGGACATAACATCTCGCGTGCTCCTCATTAATGCGACAGCTGTACATGCGACGAGCATAGTGTGTTCAATCCTGTTATTATCTTTACGGACACTACATTATATATAGACGCTTACAAATGTGCTATTTGATTTGGCAGCACATCCAGAATACGTACAGCCTTTGCGTGAAGAAATCGAAGGAATCGTCCAGCAGGAAGGCTGGGGTAAGGCTGCCATCGGAAAGATGAACAAACTGGACAGCTTTGTCAAGGAATCGATGCGGTTAGCGTCATTAACCGTCTGTACGTGGCTTTACGATTTTGCTATCTGCCTTACGAATTTTTATGCAGTTGGAATGTGGCGTAAAGTGATTAAGGACTTTACCTTTTCTGATGGTACGATCGTCTTTGCGGGCAACACGATAGCTGTTCCCATTTTAAGCATGCACATTGACCCAGTAAGGGTGTTTCCCTACACCATATCCCCTGATACACTAATAAATTGATGCAGGACATTTACCCCGATCCCGATACCTTCGATGGTTTCCGCTTCCAGAAGATGCGCGCGAAGGAAGGAGAGGACAACAAGCACCAATTTGTTTCCATCGAATCCGATTATTTTCTGTTTGGTCAAGGCCGTCATGCATGGTATTGCATTTGACGCATTGCAATCATCAACTGAATGCTGTTTTCTAGCCCTGGACGATTCTTTGCAGCTAACGAAATGAAGACATTGCTTGCTCACGTCCTCCTGAACTATGATCTCAAATTAACCAGCGGTGGACGCCCTGCGCCCGTTTGGGCTGGACCAAGCGCGACGCCCAATCGGACCGCAGAAGTCTTAATCGGGAAGCGAGTTTGAGTGTACTGCTAGTGTAGGATAGGAAGTCTGGACTCTTGAGATGTCTTTCCAGGGGCTCAGCATGCTCTGCTGCTGGGTCGTGGGCAATTTGTAAAGCTCCATCAAGAGATATGCGCTTGGCGCTCACAAGCATCGTAAGTCGTCGGTCGACAGCCGACGGGGCGTTTAGGCGCACAGTTGGTCTGGCATAGGACGTCGACGCTGCCTGTCGAATTGCTCAGTCGGTCCAAGGCCGCATGAATATGGGACAAAGTTGAACCTCCTCTTTGTCCAGATGCTTCCCGTAGGAGTCTAACCTGGGGCGGCTTCTCGTGCTCGTCATGCATCAATCAAAGTGTACAGCACAATTGTTTGGATTTGTTGACTTGACATATGATAGGTCGCCTTGCGGTCTAACCAGAGGAAGGTTATATATGTGGGAAAACAGTTTGGGCTTTTAAAAGGAAATGTCAAACCAATTTATCCAGCGCAAGCCGATGAAACTTGCTTCGCATTCCCCTTGAGGAACGCGCCATTACACGTGGCATTTCCTAAATTGAGTTTTCTTCACCTCTTTCTGACATTTAGGCTTTCGCCGGCCCACATACACGTTTGGTAACCTCAGGCCGGGAAGTGCCAAACAACGACAAAGACACTGCATCCTCAACACGCTACTGCTGCACGACCTTGCCTAGCACTGTCTGGATGTCCCAATATAAGCAGCCTTACAACTTTGAGGAGGAGGAAGCCCACTTCATACCTGTAACCGTCCCTCCTCCGCATGACCAGCGATGGACCACGACGAAACCACCTGTCTTCTCTCGTCGAGCCCGTACCACGCAGGTACGACTAACGCTGACTCTGAAAGCGGCGTAACGGAACCTCTCATCCCAAAGCGACAGAATGAGTCGTATTTTACCTCTGTCTGAATTTCTATTTTTTTTGTTGTGTGAATATACCCTGACAGATCTCCAGATCATTCCAATGACAATTGGTATCCTGCTCCTTGGGATGGACGGAAACCTCGTCGAGTCAAGTACGAATCATATATCCATATCTTGCATAGAGTGTTACTCAAGACTTGATATGACAGCATATACCTCCATTGGGAACGAGTTGAACCAGCTGCAGAGCATAAGCTGGATACCAACAGCATGCATGTTGACCCTGACCAGTTTTCAGTACGTCAGTTTCTTCTGCCTTTCCTCGATCGTAATTCAAGAACACTTCCAGGCCGTTGGCAGGGAAACTCAGCGATATCTTTGGTCGCAAAACATGCCTATTAATGAGCTATGCAATTTATACCTTTGGATGCCTGTTGTTTGGCCTATCGACATCAATCACACAGCTTATTGTAGCGAGAGCGATAGAAGGTATTGGCGGAGGCGGGATGTCAATGTACGTCTTTGAAGGATGGGCAAGAACTTTACCCCATCTCTTATGATGTTAATTAGTCTAGTCACGATCATCGTGTCCGATATCGTGCCATTACGTGCTCGAGGCACTTGGCAAGGTACGTCACTATATCATTGTCTTTACTTCATCGCTCAGCATCTATTAGGTGTAATCTCCATGGTTTCTACTATTGGATCAACGATTGGCGCTCCTCTTGGCGGATTCTTTGCGGATCATATTGGTTGGCGATGGTATGCACAATATTGTTTCTCGTCCGATCCTCCGTGACACACTATACCAGGGCATTTCTGTTACAAGTTCCTATCGGCGTGATCGCATTTGTCTCTGTGTTATTTACCCTCCGTTTACCGACGCCCAAGAGCTCTACTCTATCTGAAAACATCAAGCGAATAGATATCGGAGGCGCCACCACACTCGTATTGGCCATCTTCTTCCTACTGGTTGGTCTTGACCGTGGTAGCAACATATCCTGGTCCGACTTGCTCACCGTGAGCTCGCTCGTCGCTTCTGCCGTTTTTGCCACTTTGTTCGTGTACATCGAGGTGTCTATCGCATCGGAACCTTTCGCTCCAGCGAGAATAGTCTCCAATCGTTCTCTCCTACCATGCTATATCACAGGCTTTTTTGGAGCACCGGCATCAGCGACCCTAGTATTCTATGTCCCACTGTTTTACCAAGCAGTCGAGGGAAAGACAGCCTCAGAGTCGAGCATTTGGTTGATCACTAACGTTATCGCCTCGCTGGCTGGTACAGTGTTGAGCGGTTATATCATGCAGCGTACAGGCAAATACTACGCCATCACGGTAGTCAGCTACTTCCTGGTCCTTGTGGGAACCGGTATCGTCTTCCTCTCCAGTGGCGCTTTCGTCGTTTCTACTATTGGTGTTGCTATTGGTGCGTTCTACATTCGCAACGTGCTTTGCGTTGGTTCTTATGGAATACAATGTTAGGGATGGCTTTGACTGAGTTTGGGAACAGTACGTTCAACTCCATTCTTGCACGAATGATACTTCATACAGACACCAGGTAGCGGGCTGAATACAATACTGACCGCGCTAATCGCAAATGCTGGGCAAGCAGATCAAGCCGTTGTAACTGCTGGTAGGCACTTATGACTGTATTCTTTGAGCATCTTTCTAACATGTCATTCCAGTTTCTTTCCTCTTCCGGTCCTTGGGATCTGTTATTGGCATTGCCGTGGGCAGCACGCTTGTTCAGGATACCCTTCGATATTCGTTGCACGAGGGATTGTCGGGAGACGGTGCAGAAGAGGTGAGTAAAAAGCATAGCAATCTTCGCCAATAAGTTTAAGCATCATCTCAGATTGTGACGCGCGTCCGACAATCCCTGAGCTACCTGAGCCAGCTGGATCCCATTACTAAAGGGACCGTCGTCCAATCTTATGAAGATGCTATTCAAGTCAACTTTCTCTTCTCGGTGACTTTGGCTGCCCTCGCAGCAGTGTCTTCTTTATTCATCAAAGAAAGGCCGCTGACTCGTGCACGTTCATGACACGGCCTCTACTAGTGGGGGTATTACACATCTGCCAACACATGGTTACGGAAGTGATGGAACTTCTCGTTCTATTTATCTCACGGTAGTGCGGTTGCTCATGCCAATTCCCCACCCAGCCAGCTGGGATTAGTGACTCGTATACCCGTCACCCCCCGCGCCGACCCAAGGCATTCGTCATATAGGTAGACATGTCCACTATTTAAAAACAATATATATTACAGGGCCAGGAAGCCACCAATTTAGCCGTCCACCTATCACTTTCCTCAGGGGCGACTCAGCCAGGTCCAGTGATGCATTATTCAATGTCAGCGAACCTTGCACGACATGTGTAATCTGGTTGTCAAGTTGAAGCCGCTCGAACTGGTTCGCCAATATCATCAAGGTCCCATCATGCGGCCCGAGTCATCCCTGCACATCTGTTGGAACAGGTTGCTGTACTTTGAATGACTCACGAATACACGCCGAATGACGAACAGGTACGTCACACGCTGCATAGCGGTGCTGCTTTCGGGCTGGATGTGACGATCCGGCAAATCGTATCTGCACTGCCCAGATTTGCAACCAATACATCCTTGCCTCTCTCCCACGCCGCACAGAGCCACGGCGTCGAAACCAGCTAGCTGCTGCCTTTCGTTCCGCATGGCTTGCTTGAATTGGTAACCCACTAATATGGGGTCTCTGTTGGCTGTTATTATTACCGTTTGACTATCTCATAATGCATATGGGTCAGGCTGACCATGAAGCTAGCGCTGAGCCTTCATCTCTTTTAGTATACATTTTTGATCTGCATGCAGACCGTTTGCAAGAGTATGTCCATGGCAGTTCCAGCGTTTTGCATTTAGGAGTCGTCCACCTTGCCAATGGGGCGTTGAATCTTTCCCTCCATTTTACGTCTCTCTAAGTTTTATCCTTACAAGAGAGGATAATTTTTCTACAAAAAAAGGTGAGTACACGCTCATTTAGTTTTGGAATTGACCTCCTGCCTTCTAGATCCCTTGAGAATTGTGTTCCAGCCTATCTACCGTCATTCACATGTCACATTTTGGACTGCTCCTTTTTAGTCAATCCTTGATTGCTAATATTGTGATCAAATTTGAATAGATGAACGGAACAATACTGCAGGGCGAGGAAAGCTTATTTGACTGGCGGACATGGATGAATGGCACAAAGGTTAGGATCTAACGCGAAATTGTGAAATGAGTGAGAGATGAGATATCCGCAATCTTGCACTCGGGAGAGTAGATGACCCATTTATTGAGCGACCTCGTTCATTGATCACCTCCCCTATTCCCTACCTCTTGCATTCCCCGAAGCTAGCAGGTACCCCACCCGCGCTCCCTCAACGCCATTGGGAAAATCTGCCTTTGCCATTTCCCGCAGCTTACGGCGTGATTTTCTTACTGCGCTTCTTCCAAAGCGGGAGCCACACGGCCATTCCGTTCTTTGTGAGTATGAAACTCATTTTGTTGACGCATCATCGTGATAATCAGTCCAGCATGTTGGAGCGCTGAACGTAGTAGTATTACTTTCGTTTGGTATCGTTCCGGAAGCACGATCGTGGGTAAGTGCAGACATAAACGATACTGTTATTGATACGTAGCTGAGAGAAGAGCTCATTGTTCTACAAGGGTTCGGATGGTGTCGGTGGTCTTAATCCAGCATCATTTTGTCTACTGGTTGCCCTACAAAATTAGCACAAAGTAGGAGGCGCACTGAGATAGCTTACCGTGCATCGGAAACATACGGGCGTTGTTGTGCTCTAGGGAAGTCGTCGGTGAGTCGAGCTACAACCCGAGGCCCACGAGGAACAACTTGAAGCCGAGTCTGTAGGCTTTCAACTTTTGCTCAGTTGGAATAAGCAGTCTCATTTTGGACTGTGAAGGCCTCCTGGGCTCCCGATGGTGGCGCACACTCAACGCATGATCATGATGTAAGTATTTGATGTGTGTAGTATTCAGATGCTTTTTCTGTTGGCTCCAAAAGCTCCCATAATTGAGGAACCAAAGCCGTGACGGCGTAAGGATTTGATCTGCACAATCCAGATCCTTTTTTGCTGAGCAAACTAATGTCAATCGCAAGTCTAATCCATGAACGCTCTTTTGTTGGATTGGAATGACCGTTTCATTCGTACGTTACTTGCGTTGAGAAATGCCAAGTACTAATCACGATGTGTTTCTGTTTAGTCGAGCTCGAATGGGTGATCGAGACGTGGCCTTGACAAATTATTGATGATAGAGCACTGATTGGATCTTCATAACATTGATGGTGAGGTATGAAGGTGGATATGGTGATGCGGAACAACAGATCTGGAGAGTCTCTGGACGACGCAACTCATCTATCGAGTCTCTAATGTACATGACTTAGACCGAAACAACATTGGTATAGTCGGCTTCCGGATAGTCTGTGTAACCGAGCCTCAAATCCTTTGCACCAGCCCCGTATATGCGCTTGGTATTAATGGTATTGTCAAGAGGCTTGCCGTACTGGATGCGCTTTGCAAGGTCAGGATGAATAATATAGTTGAAACCAAATGCTATGGCGTCCGCGTTGCCCGATTTGACCAATTCGGCACCTTCCTCCGGAAGGACTGCTCCGTTTACGAAGACCTTTGCATTCTTGATGAGAGGGCGGTATGATGCTACAACGTCGTGCTGAGTTGCACGAGGTTTTCCTGAAAGACATGGTCGTCACCGAGAAAGCAGCAACAAACAGTTTGTAGACCCACCATCGAATGTGAGATCCCAAGTGGCGACATATCTGAGAAGCGCGATGTATGCTAATCCAAGCTTATCCGCTTCGGTGACGAAATAGCTAAACGTATCAAGCGTCTCTTGCAAAGGCATTCTAAAAAGCGAATTAAATTTGAATGCAAGATGGTTAGGATACGATTATCATACCCCAAGTCATTGTATCCGCCAGAGGGGAGCAATTTAACGGCAACGTTGTTGCCGTAGACATCCTTCAAAGCTTTGAGGACCTCAAGACCAAAGCGAGCTCGGTTCTCGATGCTGCCGCCCCATTCATCCGTGCGTTTATTGGACGTAGTATCGAGGAATTGTGCAACCAGATAGCCACCGGCGCCATGGACTAGATAGGCATGAGCTCCGTCATCTGGCACTTTGCTTTGCACACTGACGCTCAACTCCGTCAAAACCGGCTGCCTTTGCGTTCTCCGCTGCTTGCTTGAATTGTCGAATGATAACCCATGGATCTGGGAGCTCTGTTGGCTATTATCACATAGTATGTGAGTCTGAATTCTGTCGATGTTTTTCCCCAACAAACGCACAGTCACGTATCCTGGAACGCCTGGAAGGAATCGGAACTTCCCTCCTCTCGCTGCGATGGCAGATGGCGCATAAACAGGCTTGTATACGCCGACAAATGTCAGTCAAGAGCAAGTCAACCTGATCGGCACTCACAACTCCAGCTAATTTCTGCTCGGGTGCCTCCGGATGAGAAACTCGTCCGACTGAGATTCATGAACTACTACTATTCTTGCTGATAAACCTGAACGACTTACGATGCCATAGCTATCAGAGCACTCGTTAATGGCTAGCCAAGGCATGATCATCGGCGCGACATACCTGCACATAGATATAAGACCCAGCAGCATGGACTGCATCCGTGATTTTCTTCCATTCTTTGACCTGCGCTTCGTCCCAAATACCAGGAGCATGCGGCCATTCCGTTCTTCATAGTGTGAGTATGTAAAAACTCGTGTTTCATTTCGTGACTTACCCTTGGCGCGTAATCAGTGTTCCTTCCGTAACAATCAGTCCAGCGTTGGAGCGCTGAGCGTAGTATTCTTTCATTACTTCGTTTGGTATCGTCCCGGGAGCACGATCGCGTGTTAGTGCAGACATAACGATCCTGTTCTTGATAGTGATATCTCCTACTTGGAGCGGGGAGAACAGAGAGGAGGTCATTGTTGTTGAGTGTGCAACGTTGTTGAGGGTCGGTGGTCTTTAGTCAAGCACCATTTTATATGTTGGTTGGCCTACGAAATTAGCGCGAAGTAGGAGGCGCAAGATAGCTTACTGATAAGACAGTCAGCGTTTCATATCGGTCAGTGGGCAGAGTCCAGGGCTCGGTCTTCCCAGACCGACCCCGAGCTTGATGGTGTTATGTAAGCCCGTCCTGCACCCGGGATGCCAATGCGCTCGAGTTTCACGGCAAAAGTCATCAAGTACAATCAAGATTACCCTGGAATTATTCCGACACCCTCAACGCTCCAGTACTGCGACTCAGTACTCAGTACTCACCAACACCACAAGCAGGCCTTGTAAACATTTGGCTCCAATCACGTGGCTCCATTTCAGTCCAAACTTAACTCTAATCCATGAATGCTCTTTTACCGAATATCTCAGCATTTGCACGCCAGAATGCATGACGAAGTGATTTCCGCCTGAAGGAGATGGGCTCGTGGCAATTGCAACGATATATTGTGCTGGGTGACGGTTGAGATGAGTCTATGCTCGCAATCAAAAGAGTAGTATTCCGTTGTCTAACTAAACACATGCTATCGTAACATCCAACAGACTCCATGTCATGAACGTGTGGGAGTCAACACCTTCTCTTCAATGAATAAAGAAGATAGCATTGCAAGGGTAGCCACAGCGGCTGTGAAGAGGAAAGTGACTTGGATAGCTTCTGCATAAGATTGGATGACGGTCGCCTTGGTCCCTGGATCCAGTTTGTTCAGACAGCTCAGGGATTGTCGGACGCATTTCACAATCTGAAAAAGAAAAACGTGGTTCAAACGGGTTTCACGATCTCTATGCCTTCCACTCACTTCCTGTACATCGTCTCTCGATAATCTCCTTTGCAACAAATATCGAAGGGTACTCTGAATAAGCGTCCCGCCCGCGGATAATCCAAGAACAGATCCCAAGGACCGGAAAAGGAAAGAAACTAGAGATTGAAGCATTAATATGCAAAAGGAATGCGTTTTTAATGCCTACCAGCAGTTGCACTGGCTTGATCTGCTGGCCCGGCGTGTGCTGTCCAGGCGATTAAAGTTGTAGTGATTCCACTACCTAGTCGCTGTTCAGATGGCAACTCGCACAAGGAAAAAGGTATAATCACAAGTGCCGATTTCTGTCACACCCATCCCTAGTAAAGAAAAAGGTTTGGCGTAAGCGGAAATGCAGACAGCTCATAAACGGAACCGCACCAATAGCAATACCAATGGTAGAAACAGTAACAACGCCACTGGAGAGAAATACCGTGCCCGTTCCAACCAAGACCAGGAAGTAACTGATCACGGTTATGGCATAAAATTTACCTGTGTGCTGTATGATAAAACCGCTCGACAGTGCACCAACCAGTCCACCGACAATGCCAATGATCAACCAGGCACCTGCCTCTGAAGCTGTCATTCCCTCGACTGCTTGGTAAAACAGTGGGATGTAGAACACGAGGGTCTGGGACGCTGCCGCCCCGAAAAAACCTGTAATGTAACAAGGTAGGAGAAATCGATTGGAGACTATTCTCGCTGGAGCAAATGGTTCTGATGCGACGGAAGTCTCGATGAACACGAACAGGGAGGAGAAAGTGGCAAAAGCGGTGAATGAGCCCACAGTGCTCCAATCGGACCAGGAGATGTTGCCGCCACGGTCTAGGCCAAACAACAGTAAGAAGATGGCCAAGACGAGTGTAATCGCCCCTCCGAAATCTATGCGCTTGAAGTTTTCAGATAGAGTAGCACTATGGGTTGCCGGTAACTGGAGGGTTAATAGTATAGCGAAAGATGCGACCGCGAAGAGCGGAACTTGCAATAGGAATGGCCTTTAAAGGTGCGTCACGGGGGACCGCAAAAAGAAGGGCCGTCGTGCCTACCATCGCCAACCGACGTGGTCTGCAAAGAACCCGCCAAGAGGAGCACCAATCGTCGATCCAATAGCGTAAACTATGTTAAGCACACCTGTCACATATTGAGCGAATAAATATAAATTCGTTGATAAATCGAATTGTACCTTGCCAAGTGCCCCGAATACGCAATGGTATAACATCGGACATAATGATCGTGACCAGGCTAATTGGCTTCATAAGCAAGAAAGAGGGATTATACCTCACACCGAGCCAAGACATACATTGATATTCCCCGGAGCCGATACCTGATATTGCCCTTGCTACAATAAGCTGGGTCATGGTAGTTGATAAGCCAAAAACTAGGCATCCAAAGGCATAAATGCTATAGCATGTCAACAGACACGCTTTACGACCGAACATATCGCTGAGCTTGCCGGCCAAAGGTCTGGAGGCGTGGTGTAATTTATCACGTTTGAATAACACTACAAAAAAACTGGCGCACTGAAAACTAGTTTGGGTCAACATGTAGGCCGTCGGGATCCAGCTTGCGCTCTGTAACTGGTTCAATTCGCTCCCTATAGAAGCATATGCTGCCAGTCGTATCAAAGTAGGAAGCCTTAAATAATACTCTATGCAGCAAAAAATACGTACATGCGGCGATGATGCTTGCATTCATTGAGATGAGCAAGGGACCAATTGCCATTGGGATGAACTCCATGGAGACGTTATGAGGCCGCAATTCCACACAAAAATAAGGGGAATTCATACATAGATCAAATATGACTCATTCTGTTGTTCGATTAGATGAGCTTGTTCTGGGCCACTTTCCGAGTCGATGTTAATAGCTCCATTACGCGAACTCGAGGGGAGAAGGCGAGTATTCTCGTCTTGTTGGGCGACCGAATAAGCCATTCCTATCCGTGACGGTCACGACCATCCTACGAGGAATAGAACACATTGATGAATGGTACTTGATTGGGACAAGACTGAGGGGGTTTGTCCAACGTGCAATGGCCGGGGCCTGCCGGGCCCGGGTCCGTTTTTGGACTGACAGATTTGGCTTTATTTGTCACTTGTTTGTTTACACTTGAACTTGCTCGTGCTTACCGACGTTGAACAAGTCAAGCAAGCCCAAGATCCAGTAAGAAACCCTTTTTTATGCTAATGAATCAAATTGAATCGTGCAGGTATCGGTCATGTTGGACTCGTCGCCTGTGGCACTTCCGCCGCCTTCCAGACCACTAAAACGGTCAGCATCAGTTGCATCGTTGCCCACTCCTCCAGGGACGCGTCATCGGGTTGGAAAGAAACGGGAGAAAGCCACAGGATCGCTGGCCTACCATAGCGAATCCGATTCCGGAGGTGGATCGTCAACTGACAGTAGTGTGGGAGACGTGGAGAATCAGGTCCACGGTTGCAAAAGACGACGTACTTTGGACACTTTGGATGACGAAGAGGCGTTTTGGCTGGACGGAGGGTGTACGGGAGGAGCCAAGGGTCCGGGAAAAGGTGGTGCAGAGTCCAGAGCACTGTCAGAACCAGCAACTCGTGTCGCGCCGGTTTCTCCTCCACCGTCTCACCGCAAAACTAAACGAGCCGACAAGGCCTCAGATTTGGTTGCAGTTCGACATGCTGACTCCACGGTTAACTCACCGAATAATCCTTTCCTTGACGATGGCAAATCGAAAACAAAAGCAACGTCGCCGTGTACTCCTACCTCATTGGAAGAGAGGCCTACTGTCACTTACGTTTTGTACGTGTCTTTACCTCTTTTGTTTGACACATACCTCAATTAAAGTGGCTTCGATCTGTAGCCGTGGGGTTCGCGGAGTGTACCCTAATCCGCTTTACAACCACGCTAAAAAACGTGCACTATCGCCTCCTCCAGAATCTCTGCTCCCGCCGGAACATCCCGATTACTCGCCTGACATGCGTTGCCCCCGCGAGTTCTCTTCCCCACGCGCCCTCCAAAAGTAAGAGCCACCGAAAACGCGACTGCTTGCCGGAGCTGCCGACTACTCCCACGCGAAGCCGTGGACCTTCATCAAAGGAAAGAGGACACGTCAAACAACACATTTCGAGGTTGCCAAAAATGAACGATGCTGTGTTAGGTCCGGGTCCCAAAAGTCGGCGAACCTTGCCTCTGTTTGAGACTATGGGCGAAAGTGATGATGGAAGCGAGAGCGCCGATAACGAAGATGGTGACGGTGGTTTTGTGGGGATCAAACCAATCAAACTGGATTTTGGGATTGCTGGAGACGCGAAAGACGTCAAGTGCGAACCTGTGACGTGACTTGACCAGCTTGACCACCACTGTCTGCGCAATTTTTTTTCCGGTGCAAATTATTTTGTTTTGCATTTCAGATGTCGATATGTCATGTATATTACCGTTACCAATATCTATCCAATTTGATATGTAGTTTTTTTTGAATCCGTCGGCTGGAGGGTCACGCAGGAGTTAGCCAGGAGGCGCGGGCACCCCCCGTTCACAACTTCAATCCGGCACACATTATGGGATTCATGCAATCCAAAGCTCGTCGTCTGAAGCCGGGGTCATCAAGGTCAATGGCAAGTTGAGTTTGGTGTAAATAGATGTAAACGTTAAACACATTCATCCTAGTCACGAATAGCGTGGCAACTTGGCATGGAATACGGTCACTTGCGGACTTGGAGAAGACAAGAAGGTTCGACATGAAACAGGATAGGTAGTTAATAATCATATCTTGATCCCTAATCTGGACTGCTGAGTGACCAGGTGATATATGCTTCTCCCGTGCTGACACGCATGAGAAACTCATGACGGATGGAATGGAAGGTTTCCCAAAGAAGACTATTGTCGCTCCAAATAGAGCCCACCTCGTAGGTTCCAGGAACAATACACCTCCCTTGTGCGATTCGTATCGTTTGCGAATTCAACATTGGAAACACTGGCGCCACGCCAGGCCAAGGTGGCCTCTTGGGTGGCTATTTATCTGATAACTGTAAAACAGAAGTAAGCACTCGGTAACTTACGAACGGCGATCAAAACATTTCTCATGCTAGTGGAGTTTGGTATTCTTGGAGCACGGACGAATGCCACTGCGTTTGGAAATTATTCTTAGCTCAAATCTCACCATGGGATAGGAATGACAATCCCTTGGCCTCATCGTCCAATAGGACATGCCACTTATCGTACCGAATCTTATGAAGACTTGCAACTCATTTCGTGACCAAATTGGACCCTGGCAGGAGCTGTTCTCTAATGAGTGGAATTGAACCACATATCTCGGCCTTTCCCACGGAGTTTACGTTACAAGAGATCGGAAGCCTCCACCGAATGGTGCTGTACATGCTTCCTTGGCACATTGCGTGATTGATATGGCGAATTCAGCTCGCCATATCGTGTATTCCAGATGTCTGGTGTACGTATTCAATAACGAACGTGCCGTGGCCCATCAATGCCACCTGTCGTTGGGTCTCCCATCGGTCAAGTGTTCTGGAATAGATCGGGGCAATGCCATTCCACAGAAGACTATATAAGTAGTGCAACAAGAGCAAGTGAAATGCCAACCCAGCTCACAACCCTCAAAGCTCTCTCTACTACCCAACCTCATCGAATCGATCAATAATGGCAACGTAAGTATACTAGTAACAAGACTGTTCTGATATATCTGTTAAATACCCGCCCGCTCGTTAGTTTGGTGAACGAGGATCAGCACGGCCATCGTTACTGGCTCAAACATCCCGACGGCAAGATTTCGGAGATCCTTCCCAAAGGAATCGCATCGTTGGCGGTCGGCCACTACCAAATCACCTCTGTGGAGCCGGCTGTAACGCCGGTGCCTCATGTCCCTCCTCCGGCTGAGGTTACCATCACCAACGTTGGGCAAGAGACCGTACACTTCACATCGGTCGTCGGCACTATCGTGCTGAAGGAAGGGCAGAGCAGCCCTCTGAAGTCTGCTACTTATGCTGTCACGTCCGACCATATTGGACCCAAATAGCGTAAGTTCACGATAACTGATTTGGGAGATACCTTTATTGACCTGATATCAGTGAATGCAAACCGCAATCAGCTTGCGATTTCGTGATGTTAGGAAAATGAAATGTTGATGGGCAACCCAAAAATCCTTTGAATTCTTTTTTCACACCGCTTCCGCTTGTACCCCCAATTTCGTACCATGTATCGAGTGCTCCGAATGTACCTTTGTTGACCTACCTTTATGATTAAGGACGGAGACATACAAGGTAACTGCCAAGTCCGATAGTACCAAGGAGTCCTCAACTTGAGTCAAGTTCTGTCTCCTACTGTCACAGCGTCATCATCGCGCTCTCATTGCAGAATCTGTCCAGGGCCCAGACGCGCTATCCCTTCTTGTCCTTCTTCCCGACTTCCAACACCTGTATTCACCCCCCTTCATTCACGATGATGACGTTGCTCAGCCAAGCTGGACGACTCGGACGCCTACTCTGCGCTCATCCTCGCCCCTAAGCGGGACTCGGCGCGTGGGACATCATTCACCACTGCGCGCCGTCTCCCAAGGCGAGCTCGCGGTCAAGTATGAGCGACGATCGGCGTTCTGCGCCCGAGTGCGTGGCGAACTCGGAGAATGGTGCCGATAAACGTCCCGCTATCAATTGGCAAAGACAGCGCTAATAGTGGAAATAGTGTAGCCACCCCTCTTCTAGCTGCTGTTCGCCTGTCTATATGACCTAGCATGACCTGCTAGTAGAGACCCCAGTCATATACGCCCAGATTGAACACGGCACCACCAGCTGATATTCACATTGTCCGCGGCACCACACCAGCGAACAGAGCTTTGAAACCTTCCTGGGTATGTATTGTCCGAGCACGTTTAAACAAGCTCAGGGGGATGGCGTCTTTCAATGTGCTCTGCGCAAAATCAGGCTCAGGCTCAGGATGGTCGGGAAAGATGAAAGAAAGGACTCAAAGATCAAGCATCACCAGTACGTCCAACGGCGCAGTGAGGACTGCAGGAATCCACATGCAACATACGCATGCGCCTATAGCGGCTTCCTGTACACTCCGATATAACCAATCGCAAGCTCTCCCGTTGATGTCCGCCTACTAGTAGGGCCACGATGGTCGGCGCTGGCAAGGCAACTATAAAACGCCTCAATCGGCCTCATCATCATGATCGATCTACAAACTCCCAAATATGTGCTTTCAGTGTAAGGAAGGGAATGCACCGCGCCGTATCCGTGGTTCAACTCAACAATTTTGTGACTCTTATGGTTTGTCGATTATCGATGGCAAGACCGTGGGTGAGCATCACCTTTGTATAGCAGGATGAATCAGAAATTTGACGCAGAGATAAATATAGAACAAGCGCTCAGCGATGTCTCTTTCTTTGTTCTTGGAATAGGCAGGTCATACCCGAATACCACAGGTCTCCGCGGTCAGTTAAATCCTCGGACCTCAAGTTTGGAATAGGATGCGTCGCAAGCGATTCCATACTCGTGAATTGATGCTATGAACGGCCCGGCCTGAGGTTACTGGTCCTGGAATTGCAAAAAAGGTATTTGCGACATCGTCTGTCCGCTCCAGACGAATGTTTCTGCCATCTGAACCTAACATGCGTCCAGTTTGTGAATCGGTAAATTTTAGGAACAGGACTCCATGCTTCTACCCCTTTCTGTAATATCTCATGGCATTCGACGAAAAGGGATGTTGGCCTATAGTCGACGTGGGTAAGAGACGATGGAATACAAGAACGAGACTTCTACTGATGCTTCTATATGAACGTTGTGCGGCTCTACCGAATGAAGACTTTCCGCTGCATGATGGTCTGATGAGACGTTCGTGGGACTAGAATGTTCGCATTGGTTCGTCTTCAGCTTGCTGACCCGCGTCATTGGGAGTCGTTGGGTCAAAGTTCCAGGTTCGTACCATGCAGAATCGCGATGCATCGCGAACAGGATGGTTCAACAGCATGATCAGAATGAATATATTGATAGTCGGATGGCCTCAGTGGACATCATCTGAAATAGACTGAACAAACGGCCGTCATCGGAGAACTTATGAAAGACAGGAGGATGGGCAGAACCTTGTATGCCCGGCCACCGTGCGCCACTTTTAGCATCGTGAGTTCATTTTCGCTTCATTCGGCTCCCACAATGTTGAGTCTGCCATCGAACGTTAGCGCCGCTGAATTTGGTCACGGAACTTACCAGATTATGTAAGCGGGCGTACCCGCGACTTCAAACCCCCATCTCGGAATAAAGATCGTGTATCGTTTATTGAACACTCAGCCTCAGAACAGGCAATTGCAGCTTGGACCTTGGTTAGTACTTGTTCTTAAGTTGTAATGTAAGAAACAGCTCGCAACTTCTTGGAATACAGACGAATGCCGCTGTTTGGAATTTATTCTTGGCTCAAGCGCTCTAATCTCATCATGGGGCGGGATGGATATCCCTTAGCCTTATCGTCCAATAGGACCATCGTACCAAACCTGATCCATGAAGACGATCACCTCATTTCGTGACCAAACCGGATTGAGGAGCTGTACATCCAGATATAATTCAGCACGAATTCGATAATGAACGTGCCACCATCAATGCCCCCTGCTACCTGTCATGGGTCAAGCTCAAAGGTGTCCCCCAACAGATCGGGCAACCGCAGACAAACAGTATCAAAGCGCAGAAGTCTATTTAGGTAGCGCAACAAGGCAAGTGAAATGCTAACCCAGCTCACAACCCTCTTCAAAGCTCTCTCCACCCAACCTCATCGAATCGATCAACCATGACAACATTAGTATACTAGTGACTACACTGTTCCGATATATCTATTCAATGCCCGTTCGTCAGCTTGGTAAACCAGGACCTACACGGCCATCGTTACTGGCTCAAACATCCCGTCCTTCCCAATAAAGGAATCGCATCATTGGCCGTCGGCCACTACCAGATCACCTCTGTAGAGTCGGTCGTGATGCCGGTGCCTCAAATCCCTCCTCCGACTGAGGTCACCATCACCAACGTTGGGCAAGAGACCATCCACTTAACATCGGTCGTCGGTAATATCGCGTTGAAGGAAGGGCAGAGTAGTCCTTTGAAGGCTGCTACTTATGCCATCTCATCCGATCATATTGGACCCAAGTAGGGTAAGTCCATAATAACTGATTTAGGAGATACATTCATTGACCTCCGATATCAGCAAATGCGAGCCGCAATCAGCTAATGATTTTATGTTTTGGTTTTGGTTTTGGCTTAGGAAAACGTTGATTGGAAAACCCAAAAAATACTTTGAATTCTTCTTCATGCCGCTTGCTCTTATGCCCCGACCTTGTGTTTGCGTACCATATATTGAGTGCTCCAAATGTACTTTTGTTGATCCGCCTTTGTGATTGAGGACAGACACATACATTGCAGTGTCCTGCCCGGCATAGGACATGGTATCACCTCAGAGTCCTTCTCCCGAACTCTGCTGCACGCCGTCTCCCAGGGCGCGCTCGCAGTCAAGATCAGGAGCGACGACTCCGAAACGTGGGCTTTGTGCACCAGGTGGACATTGCTGGCAGACAGAGCATCAGTGCACGGCGGAGAGGGCGTATCTTACGGTGATGGATGGCGGGTGTAGTATGCCCGTGGCGCGTCATTGACTCTGTATGAGCGTCAGCCGATGCCTAGTCAGAAGGTTCGTCAGTAATCTACCACCCTTCTCTGTTCAATGTAGGGCGCGCAGAGTGCGCTGAACGTTCTTTGATGCCCTATACAAGTCGTAGGACGAAACAAACATCTCGAGCGGTCGCTAATTGCCGTCGCTACTAGTAGGCTCAGAAGCGCGTGAAGGATCCTGTTGGTTCCGTCGACCAAGATGCCGCATTTTCCACGATAATTTCGAGGGGGGTTGTTCAAGAGGTTCGGCCCATATTCAAGATATCGGGTGAATCTGGATGCGTGGTTTCGGTGTGGTTGAAGATCCAATGTACTGGCAAAGCACAGGCAAAAATCATGGTCTTTGGCGCCGACCTCTTCGTTGATGCAGTCAAACGCACGAGAGGGACTCCAAAGACAATGTTTATCGACATGATTTTATTTGGATAGTCTTGTGATTGAATGGTTGCATCGTTGGTATAATGTAGGTTCCAATTATGTTCAAGTTCCTGAGTCCACCGCCACAACGCTTGGGATGCTACATTCGACATAACATTTATCTCGGTCGGGTCGCTCGTGTGATAATTTGAAAGATTGTGAAGTCGTGCAGATGTTTTGTGGTGCACAGTGCCGGAAATTCGTGATCCCAATGACGAGCGTACTTATATGTATTACGCAGAACCCCGAAGTTTACCTGGAATAAATTGTATGATAAGGCCTCCATCACTATTGTGTACGAAAACCAAAGGAGCGAGAGTTAAATGTATGAGAGGGCCCACGATGGTGGCGGTGACTCGTCACTGTCGTCTACGTGGATTGAGACTTGAGACGGTGTGGATGGATGCTGGCAGTATCTGTTGTCGCGCATCGTCCTGCGAACATTGATCATCATCCGTCCACCCATGATAACTGGCAATGTGAAACCAGGGCCAGATAAAATGAGGTAATTTTTGTCCTGTAAAGTCGGTCAGCCGAGATCTATTGCAATATGGTCAAATTGGCAAAATTACGTTAATCAAGTTCAGAATGATGTTTAAAATGTAAAAGATTTCGATACTTTGAGAGCATGTCATCTGCCACACAGAAGAATGTAGACAGACCAACTTACATGATGGAGTAATGGACCGAGTCCCAATATAAAGTTGAGACCACATTAGACAAGCGAAAAGAAGATTCTTTTTGACGTCGATAATAATCATTTCCTTTTCGTATGGTGAAGAACAGAATGACTGCTTCGAAACTAGGGGAATTAACCTTTTGGCAGAACGGGATGATGCTTACGTACATTGCAAAACAGAGCCAATATCCCCAAGCGACGCGCCTGGGCCGATCGTCGCGTATTTCACAGTAAGTGATTCCGCCAAATACAACTGCCTCCGCTGGTCACCAATAAATCTAATCAGTTTACGGTAGCAAATAGATATTTTCTGACATACTAGAGGGAAGGACAATTGTCATCACCATTACAGCAATGGCAGACACAGACAAGATTTGTACAATAAATACCGATGCTGCGGCGAGCGCTACCCTACGGGAGCGATTGTAGAGCGCGTAGAGCCGCAGGAAAAGTATACCTTGCCACAACTGTTAATTGAATATCAGTTTCACTTTGCAATGCTGCTCACCTTCTGTCACCCATGTGTTGATAGTTCCAAGTAACGTGTCGAGAGTAAACCAAGCTTTACCTATATCCAGTCAAACAAAATAATTTAGGGACAGTAAAGGAGAAATATTTTACATCTGTAAAAGAGATTTCGTTGTCTTCATTCAGCAACGACAGAGCATCATCAAGCAGAGACACGAACGCCTAAATAGACGTGGTGAATAGCCAACATGCAAAGAGGATAAGACATACGGCAATTGGATCCGACATAATCGTGGCCACTAGAATCAATTTGAGATTCAAGTCACAAAGATGGTTTTAAATGACGTTGACATACGCGACAACGTAGAACTGTCTCTAATCAGTAGCTTCACACGGTAAAAATGAAGCAGCCTACATAAGAAGAAACATACCACCATACCTCGTCTACGGGAATAATGTGGCATTGGCACGGGTATTGTCAGAATGGCAAATAGCTTCTTACCCAGAAGAACAGGTGCGTCGCTATCGTCCATGGTCTCTTCTGGTGATTATATGAATGTAAACCAAAGGCCATGTATAGTGCCGACGGGCTTACCCAGAATAGTTCCACCTGATGATCAATAGGTCGGACAGTGATAGGACGCGGACTCCAAGGGGGGGGGGGAACTCACCTCATCATCCAAAGTTAGAACTGCCGGGTTCAGCAAGGAGCAAGTCATGACATCAACGAATGGACATACAGTAATCGTACATGAGCAATGACAGAGAGGCGACTTTAAATTCTGCGTTAGAGCGGCTAAGGCTGAGCAGGGTACGGCATACATCTGAGATGGTAGCCAATGTAGATCGCATTCCAATAGCCGTAGTCAACCAAGACGGTTGACATTTCACGGATAGCCAAATGGTAGTAGTTGCCGCACCCAAGTGCAATGTGCAACGGTAGCGAACAAAATCAAATGATGTTTTGAAATGGCGACGGCTGTCCTTTACGTTACCCACTCGGTAAATGCTGGTGGTACAAACATGGACACACCATCAGACCGTCTTTTCGCTCTAAGATGCCCTTATCAATAACGCTTCATTGATCATTTTCAACCAGCCTATAGGCATGTTCCGCTTTACCCTAAAACCACTGATGGGACGGGAACCCGAATAGTAGATTTTGAGGCAAAAGGATAGTCCAGTAGAGTCGTTGAGTTTTTCTGGCCCTGAGCCGATCGGATCGAAGGAAAGGGGTGATATGGGTTGTAAATGTACGTTGAAACAATCGTTTTCATGACGACTGCATGGAAATCATTGCATTTGTTGCACGTGACGATCGCGAATCAGCCGACCGGGAGACGTTCTGGAGAAACAGGAAATGTAGGAGACGCTGGAAAGAAGGAGCGGTAGAGAAGAGAGGGAGAAGGTAAACGATGGAGATACGCCGAGCCATATACGTACGTAGAAGGAAAAGATCGCAAACTGCCATTAATACGGCGGGGAATTAGCCTAGCTCGTAGAGTCGAACTAACAGTAAGATGTGCAGAACAATCATGGTGATGAGATGGGGGAGACGATTTCAGCACATTTTCCGACCGAGGTAATCTGGAGTACTACCGAGTCGGACTGTTGCATCAGTATTGCCATTCCCCTCCGCACATACCATGAATAGCGTTTCTGTCTCCTGGGCGGCCATGCACACAATTGTTTATGCATACGAACTAGCATTATACAAAATTCCATTTACCGCCAGAGTATTAATATATATATTCCATAACCAGGCCGCGTCGTGGCATTTTGCAGGTATTATATATATGTGACAGTCCATGCTGGCGATGGCGACTCATCGGTGCTGTCCATGCCATCGACGCAGATCTGAGACGGCGTTGATGGATTTTGGCGAAGTCTATCCTCATGGATCGTCTTGCGAACATTGATCATCATCCGACCACCCATGATAACTGGAAACGCGAACCCAGGCCCCGACAGGATGTCATAGTTTTTGTGCTATATAAAGTCAGTCAGAAATACAGCCTTTGCATATGGTCAGAATTGGAATGTTACATTAACTAAGTCCAGGACGATGTTCAAGACATAGAAGGTCTCAATACTGAGCATGTCAACTGTCACGCCAGACGACGAGCATAGATCAACTTACAGGATACAGTAACAGATCGAATCCCAATATAACGTTGAGACCAAGTTGGTCAGACGAAGTGTTCCTTGATGACGACAACAAGAATTTCCCTTTCGTATGGTAAAGAAGAGAATAAATGCTTCGAATCTGAAAGAATTATTTTTTTGGTACAAGGTAAGTTTGATCACTTACAGCGCAAAGAACAGCCAATACAACCAAGTCATACTCACACGTTGGAGGTTATTTATTTCACAATAACTGATCCCGCCCACTACTACCGCACGCACTATTCATGAAATGGTTATTCCATGAGTTTAGAGCAGCAAAATATAGGACGCACGGGATGATGAGATAATTGGTAATGCAAACGCACTAATTCCAGTTACGCCTAACATTTGCACAACAAATAACGATGCAGCGTATAGCGCTATTCTACGAGAGCAGCTATACAGAGCGTAAAGCCGCAGAAAAAGTATAGCTTGTCATGAACAATCAGAACAATTTCAGTCAAGTTCCGTCACGTTCCTCACCTTGTATCACCCATGTGTTGATGCCCCCAAGGCACATCTCGACCATAAACCAAGCTCTACCTACATCCAGTCAGGCAAAAGAAGTAAAAAGCAGAAAAGGATCTTACATCTGCAAAAAAGAGAAGGTTTGTTGTTGTTCAGCGACGGCAAAAGGGGTATGTAGCAAAAACACGAACGCCTAGGTAAATGCGCTAATTAATCAACGTATCAAGGAAGATAAAACGTACAGCAATCTGATCTGGAGCCCGAACGACCACTAGAAATGAAGAAATTCGAGTTAATAGGAATGGACATTTTTGACGTCGACGTACGCGATAGCGTCCAGCTGTCTCTGATCAGTAGCTGCGGATGATAAAAAAAACGAGTAAAGTTACATCAGTTGAACCATACCCCCATATCTTGTCTGTGGCAATAATGCTGCGTTATGCGATGTCACGTCGGTGTAGATGACCTCTTACCCAGAGGAACAGGTATGTCGCTATCGTCCATGGCCGTTTCTGGAAATGATGTGATTCTAGTAATGATGCATGGCACCACCAACATGGGCCTTACCCAAAATAACACCACCTATGATCGTTAGGCCAGACTTCTACAAAAAAAAAAGCTTCAATGAACACTCACTTCGTCATCTAGCGTTAGAACTGCTGAGTTTCAGCAATGCCCCGGTCACGTCATTGAACAAATGATGAAACCCACAGTAGTCGTATAGCAGCAATGACAGAGCACCCACTTTAGATTCGACGTCAGTACTACTACGCTCTAGATGCCAAGTACGATTGAAACATACGCCGGAGGTGATAGCCGATCTGAACTGCGTCCAAGTAGTAATAATCTTGAACCAATGCGGCAGCTGGCATTTCATGGACAGCCGGGGATGGCAGTCGTCGCGGCGCGCCGGGCTGTTCAACGATGCTGTGGACGTGGGGTGAGAAGAAGCTTGGCAAGTGGGAAACTAAATAAGGCGTAGATGGATACCGACGGGAGGGTCAATGTGACATGGGTTTTGACTAGCATCTCGTTGGCCTCTCATTGGCTCTGAAAACGACCATAAACGGAAACACCGCTTCAGCTTTAAGGGCTGTCGGCCAACATGTTCCCCACGGCTATCCTCGCTCGGCTCCACAAAACTTGAATGCGAACGCGTCCAGCCACTAACGCCACGCTCACCAGCTGTGACCCTAAAGCGCCCCTGAAGATGACCACAAGAAAGCATTTCAGCAGGTGTCGATTGACACAGTTTTAATACCAATCAATGTTCCAACGTTGTTCAAACGTTCAAAGGTTACTTTGAACTTTCACTTTTTATCCCCTTTCCCACGTTCTCGAATCGATCGCGCAAACGGATTTTTTTTCTCGCTAATCACCGATGGTGGGCGCGTGATAGATACATTTCCCCCTTTAATGATGATCCTGATCCTAACCTACTCATGGATGAGGCACTTTGTCACAACCCCTCAGCATTAAGCCTCAGGCCTCAGGTCTAGAGACCATGTTCAAGATGCTTTGGGCAGCGTCATTCATTTTGCTGGATACAATGGGGAAAAAAGGGTCTGACGAATCAGCATCGGTGATACTGAGATACTGACAGGTCCGTAGCTAGCACTATGGGGGTAAGCTGCCCTGGCCTCTTGGAAGTTGGAACGGCCGAATCAAGAAAAAGGAGCACGTGCCAAGCCCCCCCCCTCTCCCTCGCAGCGCCTGGATTAGAAGCGATGTATATATAGACTTTATACGATTTACTATCTACCACACAACTTTTTTAGCCTCATTTTGACAAGAGCGATCAGGACGATTTCAGCGCAAAAAAAGAACCAACATGTTAATCCACTTGTGTGCGCGGGGGTCCGTAACCGATTGAATATGTAGGCTCAGTCGACATGCAGCAAAGAAGGCAAAGGCAAGTTTTGTTTCACTTGCATTATATTTCATATTCTAACTACATCAATCTAGTAGGGACGACGTGGGACAAAGGGAAGTGGCGCGAAGGCCGCAGAAGAAGAAGAAGTACACAATTGAGGCAAAGGCGAGGGGAGGAATGAGCAGGTGGGGGCGTGGGGTGGGGAAACGTGGGGCAGGCAAGGGCGGGAAAGTGGGAAAACGGGGCGTGCCTGTTCAAAACTCATGGTCGTTATGGATTGCCGAAGAACCAATAATTGGTTCAGTCTTGGCAGATAATTCCAATTGTGTAAATTGATACACATTATAATACGACAAATCACGCCGTTCTCGGCGGGGCTTCCGCTGCACCTTTCTCTCCTTTAACCAATGCTTCGATGTTGTCACCCGATTTCAACCTTTCCTCCAACGACATCTTCGGCACCGTCGATGAATATCCAAGCTCTTTAATCCACGCCATCAGGTCAAATATTAGAACATGGAATGAAACGTACTGAGGCTTGGGTACTGCAGAGGAACTTCCTCGACTCGCGGAGGCAACACAGAAAGATTCAGTGGGTAGGAAGGTCCTATCCATGCGTGATGATCTACATGGTCTCTGTATTATTGTGTCAGACACGGTAGGCTGTAGCTAGACGTCACGTAACTCGAGCTAAAGAATCGAAAGGAAATCAGAATATCCGCAAAACTAGGAATGCCATGCTTACTATTTCACGCGTTAGGGGATGAACGAGTACGCTTCATCCGAATTTGTTTAGTTGGCCTCAATGAGTCCCGCGGGTCAAAATTATCTCACCTCAATTGACCTTTGTCCTTGCTCAAGTAGGAAAACACGGACGCAAACGATTCCGCGGGAGCCAAAATTTCAAAGGAGCCTATGCATAAATTGTACCGAGTCCCAAGACCAGCTTTCTGCGCTTACCGGT
>JAEBUT010000013.1:935576-952231 GCA_020011035.1 Amanita subjunquillea | reverse complement strand
TGTCGTTCAGATGCTCCCACCGTGTATTGCCCAAATCCGCGGCCTTTCAATCGGTATATTTCCTCCCAGCCATGCATCCCGTGTTCTCGACTAGATACATGAATTCGTTCGAGCTCAGGCATTATTGTCGATTCAATAATAGCAGTGCTCTCTCTGTATGCTGGTTGCCACGACAAGATTTTATCGATGGTAGGATATGCCGGCCAATTGAATGCATCCCAGTACCTATGCTTGATCAGGATTAGGTAACAATAACCGGGGATACGGTTATGTAGCATGGCGGTTCGTGGTCTTTTGAGGTAACGATCTGCCCCTGCGTCCCATTCAATAGCTCCCATATGTTTACGATCATGACCGGACCGTACTAATGACGTGATCATATCCCAACCCTTAGGTCCTTTGGGAACTCGCTCGATATGGTAGCAGTCATTGTATCCATAGGTGCGTCGGATATTCACACGGCCGTGGGTGTTACGCAAGTTGTAGTCCCACGAATTGATTTCCTGGATTTGAGGAAACGCCGGCCACTCGTACATGTCCCAGAATTGGTTCTTTATTAAAATAAGGTAGCAATATCCGGGTACATCCGGATGCAATGCGTGCTTTGTATGAGCAGGACGTGGGTATGGGTAAGGAATCGCTATTTCCTTCTCGACTTCCCGTTTCCAGTTGTTGATTGTCCTTTGTTTTTCCTCATTGAACCCCTGTTTGGGTTCAGTGTCTGCGGATAGCCAATCCGCTGCACAAGGGATGGTACCGTTGTACCAGTTGGCGTCTGCCCCTGCGGTTCTGGTTAGCGACTTGCTAGGTCCAGATTTGATAGTTACCGCTTGGGCATATGACATGGGTGCTGACGTCGAGCGCGCCGTTGATGGTTGTCCTGCGACCCAGGACGAAATTGTGGAGGCTCGTGCCTTCCCTTTCTTGGATTCTTTTTGTCCGCCAAATCAGGCGAACTTGTTATATTTGCTGCGGCCTTCCATGAGTTTCATATCCTTCCAAGTATAGGACTCGTCTTCATGCGGGCGCAGGGCGGCTCGTTCGATGACATGAAACATGTCATTTTTATGGTGGTCCTGGAGACCAAACTTGACGGTCTCGTCTCGCATTTCCGGTTCCCAGGACAGTATTTGCGTTACTGTCGGCCATTCGGGCCAGTCGAACGTGTGGTAAAATTCTTTTTTGAACAGGTACATGTAGCAGTACCCGCTCCTTCGCCAGGGTTTCTCCTCTTGGATGTCCGTGACGGGCGCGCTTGGTAATTTTGGACGGGTCAATGTTTTGACCCAGGTGTCCGTGTACGTGATGTCTTCCCCAACGAGTTTGAGGAAGTTGTCGAGTCCCAGCAGGGGATATGTGCCAGGGTCGGTTTTCATGATGAGCGGGGATACCAGGAACGGCGTGTTGTACCTGGTTGGCGTTTTCCTTTTCAGACGTGCCTTCATGTATGGATCGGGTCGTTTCCCATCCAGCCGTTCTTGGTTTGCGATCTCCGCGGTCGCCCTATTATAGCTACGGGTTTTGATGTTCCCGTTTTCGGCGTGCATCAGCCGATTCCTTTCTTTTGCCGACAGAACCAGACCGTTGTGTCGCAAAGTGATGATGTTCCAGCCCATCAACAAGAGCTGGATATTCGACGGTGTGTCGAACAATCGTTGGCGGATCTCCGATTCGGGATCCATATCGTGTAGCAGCCCCTCCAGGGTCTGCCGGTCTTTCTCCATTTGTTCGAGCTCTTGCTCGACCCGTTTCTGATATCGCCGTTCCTCTCGGCGCTGCTTGAGTAATTCTTCCCAAGCGTCCTCCTGGATTCGGAGGGCCTCCTGTTCCAGCTGCCACAGCTGAAACGCGTGTTGTCGTTGTTGGAGACGACGCTCCCGGTGCTGCGCCTTGCGCCATGTATAGTAAGCCCGAACGTGGGCGTCTCGCTGCCTGTTGTCGACAAGAACTGTGGTCGACCGAGTGATTTCTTCTGCGCACTCCTGCGCCCATTCGATTGCAAATCGTTTTCCGACCTGCACGAGAGTGAGGCCGGCGCGGGGGATGATGAAGTTGAATAGAGATGCCATGGTTGCGTCCCTAGTTGTTGCCTTAGACCTTTTAAGTAAAAAGGCTGGTGACTCTTCTTCTATATTCGTACTTCCTAATACGAATATTCTTTGATGCGGTCAATAACGCACCCGCACTCAATTCTTGGATTTATTCCCACCAAATGACCCAATAGCGTGGTGCCCGGGGTTTCACTCGAGTGTCCTCGTGCTCAGATCGTTAGATCTGATACGTGATTGGTATCTCGAGACTGTTCTCCTTGCTACACGGCACGCTAAAGGACTGCTTTCGCTCGTTCCTGAGCTTTTCCGAGACAAACGGTTTAGTCTGTTGACCAGTGCCTGCCCGCACTTTCAATCACACAGATCTAATCTCGTCCGAATGCCTTTTGTCGCCAGTAACCTTTCGGTAGTAGTCCCTGATGACGATCAAGGAGACTATCTGCTGTCGACGTCGTAGGTGATCCTCGAGAGCGGCTCAGTGGTCACGTGGTGTAACGTGCACCAAGGTCCGTCGCGCAGGCTTGAGGGAACTCGTCGAGGACGCGCACGACAGCGAGCAAGAGATGCCCGAGGTGGTTGTCAACGACGGCGAGAGGTGTGGTAGAAAAGACTCTAGATTATGTTAAGACAAATCTAAACACAACCACAGGTCTCAGACAATGAGGAGAGAAAGAGAGTAGTATTGACACAATAGACCAGTAAGCTGGATTAGAGCAAACTATCTAGAGTCTTAGGACTCCTACCTACGGATACGCCCTCCTTATATACCTTTGGTCCTGGTCTGTGCGCACAGACTACACTGCCTCCAAGGCTGTGTACGCGCAGCAACGTTCCAGACCCCTCCATAGCCAGACTCGCCCAGACCCCTATGCCTAGACCTTCGTACAGCCACCCATGGCTTACCTAACCGGTCCTTCCATAACGGATCCCCCCAAGCCCCTATGCGTATTGGTATCCTTCCAAGCATCCGTAGGCCTCCAGATAAAATAGGATAAAATATAGAAAAATAAGAGAAAATGTCCAGAGTCGTAACACTACAGGTCTTATATACACTTTTAGTGTATGTACATATTTGTGTATAGAACTGTAATTAAATATACGTAAATAAAAGAAATAATAAAAGAAATACCCTCTAAGGGTCAAACCGGTGATAGCCGTGTTGAGGGCTATGCTTAGGGGTATTTGGGGTGAAGATCGTTCAACACCCCCCCATAATCTGTACAATCATGTACTGATTAGTAACGATCTTCTTACAAGTCTGCAAGAAGAGATATGTATATTCTTTCAAAAATCTTCAAAAGAAATGTGTCCTGAGACACCTTCACGTCTCCATCTCTCCTTTAGTTGCCAAGCCCAAAAGGCTTTAGGAGGAAATGTCCAAGGATCATGTCCTTGGAGGGCTTGGTCCATCCACATGGCAACAGCTGGAGTCATTGTGATCCGAGGTTGTTGTTTTTTAAGAGGTGGAGGTGGGGGTTGCTTGAATTGACAGCGAGATGAGCGCTCGCATTCATGTCCAACATTGGAGTGTCCTCCAATTGTTAGAATCGATTGTTGTTTTTTACTGTGGGGTTTTTTATTTTTGCCCATAATGATAAAGCTGTTCAACAGTCTTTGGGTTTAACTGGAGTAATCTCAACAGTGAGAGACTGTTCTCTTTATTGCAGTAAAATGAAGCAGTTTAAGGCCCTACTCCAGGGCCATCAGTAATCAATTTAATGATTCTGATAAACCTAACATCGGTATAAATTTTTGAAATAATATTTGACCAAGATTTTTAGTCAGAATATCTGCAGGATTTTCAGATCCTTTGATGAATCATAATTCAATCTCTTTGTTATCTATGAGTTTTCGTATATGATGATATTTGATATCAATATGTTTGGAACATTTTTCAGTAACAGGATTATTTGCAATAAATAGAGATCCCATATTGTCACCGTATATTGGTGCAATAGTTATGGGAAAATGGATTTCTGTAAGAATAGATCTAATCCATTTGTTTTCTCTAGCACAGTCAGATAAGGCCATATATTCTGCCTCTGTTGACGATAGTGCTACTGTTTTCTGTTTCCTAGACGTCCAAGATACTACTCCTCCTGATAAAAGAGTAAAGAATCCAGATGTGGAATGACAATCATTTTTATCTGAAGCCCAATCTGAGTCTGTATAACTCATTAAGCCAGATCTTAATGATCCGTCATATTTTATGCAGAGATCTATTGATTTGGCTAAATATCTAGCCATTCCTATTGCATGTTTTAGATGATCTGATGATGGATTTGCTGAAAATTGCGACATTTTTATTACAGCAAAACAAATGTCTGGTCTTGTTCCAATCATTAGATATAATAATGAACCAATAACCGATTGATATTGAGATCTAATCGTATGATCTAATGTTTGATCATTTTTAATTGGTTCATATCCAGTAGGAAGAGGAGTATTTGTATGAGTAGCGTTGCTCATTCCTAGTCTCTGGATTATTTTATGCAAATAGGGTTTTTGATTGATGGTAATGATATTTCCATTTTTCTTTATTTGAAATGATAAGAAATTCTTTGATTGACCATCAATGAGATCTCCTAAATCTTTAGATTCCCATCTATTCATAAACTCCTGCTTTTTACGCAACGTTATGATTTTGTTGGATCCCAAAAACATTGAGTCATCGACATAGATAATTGCTATGACTATGTTGGTTCCTTGTTTAAAAATAAATACACCAGCATCTGAATGTATTCGTATAAAGCCCATTTTTTCCATTGACTCGTCTAATGATTTCCACCAAGCTAATGAAGCTTGTTTTAATCCATAAAGTGCACGGTGTAATCGATATACCATGCTTTTCTTGTCTTTATTGATAAAACCTGGTGGTTGTTTCATATATATTTCTTCGTCCAGTTTTCCATATAGGAAAGCAGCAGTCACATCTAGAAATGATATATATAAACTTTCTAGTGCTGCAAGTGCAAGTATGAGACGGCATGTCTCATATTTTACTACTGGTGAGAATATTTCATTGTAGTCAATGCCATCTATTTGGGAAAAACCCTGGGCAACTAGACGAGCCTTTTTACGTCCATCGTCTTTTTGGACATAAACCCATCTGCAACCTATAGCCTTTCGGCCTTCAGGGAGATGTTGTAGATTTATTATAACACCTCTTTTAATGAGCATGTCCCATTCTTTTTGTTCAGCGTTAATCCAATCTTGTTGTTCGCTGACTGGTAAGCGAAATATTTCGTGATGATGTTCAGGTACAGCTGTATTAGCTGTTTCATTGATAGGAATTGCACACAATAATAATTTATTAATTGTGAAACGATCTAATCTCGTTCTTCTATCAATTTTTTCGATTTCGACTGGATCTAAATCTCCATAGACGTTATCAGGTTGTTTTACTGATCGTCTGGTTCTAGTTGGTCTAGGAGATGATGGTCTTGAAGGAGCAAATAAATCTTCTTCAACTTCATTTTGATCGTCTGAATCATTACTTCCAGAATCATCTGATTCATCACTTTTAGAATCATCATTTGAACTATCAGATCCCTTTCTTTTGGGAGATATACTAGATTCATCAGACAAGTTATCATCACTCTCTGATTTTGATGAATCTTCTTCTTCATCTGATGTATTTTGTTCATTAGATGTTCCATGAGGTATTTCTGGCATGAGATCCTCAAACTCTTCCTCTGGATTGAGGAATGTGGGAATTTGATCAGAATTTCGACATTTTGGAAATTTTGTTTCGTCAAATACTGCAGTGGTTCCCATAAAAATGGTATTATTTTCAGGATTCATAAATTTATATCCTTTCATTCCATTTTTATATCCCAGAAAGATCATCATCTTAGATCTGGCTTCAAGCTTATTTTGTCTGCGTTCAGCAGGAATATATACATAAGCTTGGCATCCAAACACTCGTAAATCCGATACATTCGGTTTTTTCTTTTCAATAAGAAAATATGGTGTCTGCCATTTATTACGAGCTATGGGAGTCCTATTGTATAGGTATACTGTGTGTTACGATTTCTCATTTTCTTTATTTTCTTGATTAGATAATGGACACAGCCACCGGAGGGTTAGGTCAGCAAGGCAAGGATGGCTGAGTCATCAGAAGCCATGAGGAGGGAGTCACATGATTGACTCATGGGATACATGAGGCGAAAGGTATATAAGTAGGGATTAGTAGGTAGTGTACCTTAGCCTTACGATTGTTTGTGTCGTACCACACAGCAACTAAGAGCCCTCTTCTCTTCTTCTCTCAAACCTTGAGGTTTTGTTGGAACGACCTTCTAACATAATCGTAAGGCTTTCTACCTCACCGTTTGACTCAGTAACTTTGGGCACGTTCTGCTCATCGTTGCACAAGGCAAATCTTTTCACTTACCTTCATCGACATCGTTCCACATTGTTGAACGACCTTCACCCTAAATACCCCTAAGCATAGCCTTCAACATGGCTATCACCGGTTTGACCCTTAGAGGGTATTTTCATTTATATTTTCTTTTTATTTACGTATATTTAATTACAGTTCTATACACAAATATGTACATACACTAAAAGTGTATATAAGACCTGTAGATAGAGAATATACGTTCAGTTGCTCTTTCTTGCCTACCAGCATGTGAGTATCTCCACTCTATGAGTGCAAGACCTGGAGAGGTCTCTGGTCACTGTCTCTGACAGTGATACAATACTCAAAACACCTGGAGAGGTGTCTGGTCACTGTCTATGACAGTGATACAATACTCTTGTCATCACGGACGTATGACTCTATGTCTAACGGACATATGAGCTCATCGTTCATGACAGTGACGACCACTGAGACAAACTATGTCTGACGGACATATGATTGCTGCTCAACACACGTCTTGGACGACATCGACTCATCCTACTCTTGGCGACAAACAGTTCTGTTGACAGAGAATGCCCTTGGCTGTAGAGGCCGCGTCGGCGAGTCACAGAGCGCGGCAATTGAAAACCGAGTGGTCTAGGCGACACAACAGACAGGAGGAACCTTCGGTTCTACGAGGTGTAGGTGCACCTGTACAACCCGAGCCTGTTTGCCGTTGGTCAACAACGAAGAAAACTTCCTGAGTGTGCCATATATCAAGGGTGTACAGTCTACAGATACCAATCACGTATCAGTTCTATTGAGCTGAGCACGAGGACACTGTAGTGAAGTCCCGGGTACCACGCTCTTGAAGTCATTACCGTTGGACGACTCCCCCTTGTCGACATCATCTTAACTGAGATCGTCACCCGTACAGCCGAGTGAACGGACTATTGTCTACTGTGCTGAGACGTAGAAATAGTTGAAGATTTTTGTTACAGAACACGCGCCTAACACGAGGCATTCCGCGGATTCGTTACATCAGCGAATCTAATCTATCCTTTATCATCACACCGTCACCCGTTCCATTAAAGTCACAATGGAACAAACCTTCCGTTATGTGTTGCCATTTGCACACATGACATTGATGGAGATCGGAGTTGCCTTCGAGGCAGAATGGGCGCGAGGATGCGCAATCACAAAGAAGGTTGTAGAGAAGGTCGCCACTGTGGTGGACAGGCGACAACATGATGCCCACGTCAGGGCTTACTATCGTTGGTGCAAGGACCAACGACGAGAGAAACGAAAGCTGCAGTGTGAAGCTCAGCGTGATGCGGAACGACTCGAGGAGGCGTCGATCCGTGAACAGGAGGAAGCATGGCAGGCGCTGATGCAGGAGAAGCGCGAGAAGCTGCGTCGTCAACGGCGGCTTGAGGAGGCTGAGCGTCAAGAGACGCTGAACTACCAGACGCTGGTAGATTTATTGAACAACATGGAGTCGGACTCCGTAATCCAAAAAGCATTGTTTGACACGCCGTCAAACATCCAACTCTTGACGAAGGGTTGGAACGTGATAACGTTGAAACACGAGGGCTTGGTTCTGTCAGCGGAGGAACAGAACCGGTTGATGCACGCGCTGAACGGCAACATCATGAAGCCGCAGCAATATAAAACTAATTCGAACTCAACACGGTACTCGCCATATGATAAAACAAAGCGAGTTTACACGATTCACAAAGCGGAACCAGTCACACCAAAAGATTACAAGGGACTGGGGATGCTTAACCGTAAAACGTTGAGCTTGGATTACTTTTTACCAGCCTGTGGTGAAGAGACGTTGAAAGAGCAGACGCGGCGAATCAAGAAGTGGGCAGATAAAGTCGAAGCCAAATTACCTGGCAAGCCGGGTCATTATAAACGCACGGCGTCGGAACCATGGCGACAAAAGGGATATTGCTACATGTACCTTTTTGAACCAAAGTACTACGCCAAGTACCAATGGCCGAGCTATCCGACCATGGCGGAGGTTGCGTCATGGGCTCACATCTTAAGGAAACCGCATGTCAGATTCGCGTTGCGAAATGGGGATGAGAACGGAGTTTATCATATCTACCCGGGAGACGAAATTCTACTCGAAGAAAATCGTACAATACGAGTGGAATCGACGTATGACTGGGAAGACGTTGATAAATTCGCGGAAGATTATTGGTGGAAGAAGATCACTCTTGGCGCGGCCAAGAATGACGAGGAGGTTGTTTACCCGAGGCGGACTTATGCGCAGGCGGTTCAATCCAACCATTTCCAAGGAGCTGGCAGACGAATCACGCATCAGTTCACAACAAATTGGTTTGGCGAACCGTCGGGCGATTGGTTCAATGAAGAACTGAAAGAGGAAATGCGAATGAGGCTGGAACTAGTACATCCGCCTAGTTACATTGACATCACGAAGTGGAATCAGCAGGTGCAACATGCCAGTAAAAAGGTGTTGCCACCTAAGGGATTCAGTATGTACGGACCAGAGACACCAGGGCTGTGCTACCTTCGTTTATTCAAAAAGCAGTACTGGAGCGCCTTTGCATGGCCAAGAAATCCATCCTGGGGAGAAATAGCAGCGTATGAAAGGGACATGAGAGACCCTGACGCAATGGTGAAAGTAACCTTCAACATGAGGGAGGCGAAATTTCATGTAGAACGAGATGCATGGGGAAAGGGAGCGGATGAGATATTGGAGAAGTATGGAGGGGACAAGTCGGTCCAGCAACATTACTCGGTCGGGTTCGATATCACGAACACGATCATACAGGCAATGGTGGGGCTCATCACAGTAGCCGTAGGCATTTTCGGACATGCGGCAAGTGCAACCGCATGGAACGCACATACACCGGTGGAACAAGCAGAACAAGGTCGAGCGTTGGCTGATGTTATCAATCAACTAAACACTGCTCTTCATCCACCTTGTGAACCGGTTCCAACATTAAAAATGGAAATGCCAGAGGCGTACGAAGGTGACCCAAAAGAAATTGCGGCATGGCTACGATCAATGGAAAGCTACTTCAATCTTGTGAAAGTAAAAGATCCGAAGCAGCAGATGATGATCATACTGCAAAGGGTAAAAAAAGGAACGGACAACCGAGCGGGCAATTGGGCAGCAGCAAAAACAACGGAGCAGGTGGAATTTGAGGCAGAAATAGCCGTAAAAAACCCGCTCCCACAAATGCAAGCGCTGATAGCACAGCTCGGGAGGTCATTAACATATGTGGAGTGCAGAGAAGGGATTAGAGTGGAGAATGGAACATGGGTGGCAGAACCATTTAACAATCCACCACCGTTTGATAGCTGGGAAGATCTCAAAGCCAAGATGAAAGATTTCTTCTTGACAACCGAAACCCGTGACAACGCAACACGAAAAATTAGCACTCTAAAACAAGGTTCTCGCAAAGTTGAGGACTACATCGTAGAATTCAGGAGTGTTGCCATGCTCACCGGGTATAACGGAATTGCATTAGTCACGCATTTCCGTCAAGGTCTCAACCCAGCGTTAGGACGGCGAGTGGTAGAAATTGGAATGCTGGATGGAGCAAGGAGTATTGATGGATCTCAGCAGGGAGATCTACAGCGATGGTATGATAGGGCGTTGGCAATCGAGAAGAGTTGGAGAGATGCACGACAGTTGTACCCAAAAGCGACAACGACACAGGGAGGAAACAGGCCAATGCAAAATACGCAGAATAGGCAAAATAAGCCTTGGCAACAAAATCGACCGGTTCCTAATCAGAACTCACCAGCGACAGCGTCTACATCAAAAGATCCAAATGCGATGGATGTAGATTGCCGACGCGCGTCGATCACCTGTTACAACTGTGGAAAAGTTGGGCATATGAAGCGAGATTGCAGGGCACCGCCGAAGGACAAGGGAAAACAGGTGGAAAAAAGATGGAATAATGCGAGGGAATACGTCAGGGATCTGACAGATGAGGAAAAGAAGGAGTTAGCGGAGGAGTTGGGTTTTCAAACCAACTTGTGAATAAGTGTTTCGATTCACAAGTTACGGACATTGTAAAGTACGAGGACTCACATGTAAAATTACCTGAGATTTTATATGAATGCCGTTCACTTGTACATTGTCTAAGAAACGCACCCATAAGCGCAACTAAACAAAGACTGACTACATGGTCAGGCCCTTGGATGGTAAGACGCATTTGGGATCAACCGATGGAAACAGCCATCAAAGATACAAAAACATGGGTAAAGGAAAATCGAAAAGAAGAAGTGGATGAAACATTGATTCATGAATTGAATCAAATGTCAGAAAAAGATGCGTTGTGGTATCTGAACCACATGAGAACAAAACCACGTCTTGTCAGAACAACAGGACAAAGACAGATGGATGTAGGAGTCATAGTACAAACCAAGGACTCGCTACAAAACTTCGAGATAAAAGCATTGATTGACTCAGGATGCACAGCTTCATGTGTAAACAAAACATTCATTGAACAAAATGGAATAAATACACGAAGGTTGCCAAAGTCCATTCCAGTCTTTAATGCTGATGGAACACGTAACGCGGGGGGAGATTTGGAAGAGATGGTGGAACTGAAATTACGAATTGGGGACCATTGGGAGTCACTAGAATTCGGAGTTTCAGCTTTAGGGAAGACGGACATGTTTTTAGGTCACGATTGGTTAAAATATCACAATCCAGAGATTAACTGGAAAAACCAAACGTTGAACTTCTCACGATGTCCAGGATCATGTTGGAAAGCGCTCTATAGAAGAGATTGTACCATCTCATTACCTCCCACATCATAAGGTCTTCGAAAAAACCACCTTTGATGAGTTACCACCTCGACGACCGTGGGATCATGCAATCGAATTAATACCGGGGTCAAACCCTTTAGATTGCAAGATCTACCCATTAAATAGGGAGGAACAGAAAGTTTTAGAAGACTTTCTCACCGAGAATTTGGAGAGTGGGCGGATAAGACCAAGCAAGTCTCCAATGGCATCACCGTTCTTTTTTGTTAAAAAGAAGGATGGATCTTTAAGACCAGTACAGGATTATCAAAAACTTAATGAGATGACAATTAAGAATCGTTATCCACTACCATTGATATCGGAATTGATCGACAAGCTAAGTAATGCTACGATCTTTTCAAAAATGGACATTCGCTGGGGATATAACAATATCCGTATTAAAGATGGTGATGAATGGAAAGCAGCCTTTCGTACGAATAGAGGATTGTTTGAACCATTGGTTATGTTCTTTGGTCTTACGAATTCACCGGCAACTTTTCAAACCATGATGAATGATTTGTTCCGGGAGGAACTCGCTGAGGGATGGGTGGTGATCTACATGGATGACATCTTGGTGTTCTCTCAATCAAAAGAACAACACAAGAAACATGTAAATCGAATTTTGAAAAAGCTGGAAGAAAATCAATTGTCATTGAAACCAGAAAAATGTTACTTTGACAAAACAGAAATCGAGTTTTTGGGTATGATCATTACCAAAGATTCGGTACAAATGGATCCAGCCAAAGTAAAAGCGGTAAAAGAATGGCCCGAACCTAAGAACAAACGAGAAGTTCAACAATTCTTAGGGTTCATCAACTTTTATCGACGATTTGTAAAAGGATTTGCAAAAGATGCAAAGCCTTTAACGGAGTTAACTGGAAAGAAGGAATGGGAATGGGGTCCTCGACAAGTAGAGGCGATGAGAAAGTTGAAAGAAAGAATTGCGGAGGAAGCGGTACTAGCAATACCAGATGAAGGAGGACAGTTTCGAATCGAAACTGATGCATCGGATTTCGCATTGGGATCAATTTTATCTCAACACCAAAATGGAATATGGAGACCAGTAGCATTCATTTCAAGAGCTTTGAACAAAGCTGAAAGAAATTATGAGATATATGATAAGGAGATGCTTGCTATTATGCATTCCTTGTACAAATGGTCACAATATCTAAAAGGGGCAAAAGAGATAATCGAGATTTTAACCAATCATCAAAATTTGACGTACTTTTGTAAACCCCAGAACTTAAATCGCAGACAGGCGCGATGGGTTATGGACTTACAAGAATATAATTTTGTGATTAAGCATAGGTCGGGAAAGTCAAATTCGAAAGCAGATCTATTATCCAGAAGAGCAGGATATGAACAGGGGGAAAGAGATAACGAGGATGTAATATTACTAAAGGAAGAATTGTTTATAAGATGGGATAGGAGCGAGATTGAAATAGAAAAATTGGAAAAAGATATTAAAAAAGTAAATAAAAGACAATGGGACGAACAAGTAGAAAAAGGAATAAAAGAGAAAAAAGAAGGCTTCGAATATAATAAAGAACAAAATTTAATAACATGGAAGGGAAGGGTTTATGTACCAGCGGTGATAAGGATAAGAGAAGAAGTCATACAGATACACCATGATCGAGGACATCCGGGAATAGCTAAAACGCTGGAATTAATAACTCGAGGATATTGGTGGCCGAACATGGGGGAGGATATTAAAAAATATATACAAGGATGTAGGACCTGTCAAACAGTCAAACCCGACAGACAAAAGCGAGCGGCACCATTAAATCCTCATGCGATACCAGATGCCCCATGGAAACATATATCAGTTGACTTGATTGGACCGTTACCCGAGTCAAAAGGATATAATGCGATCCTCACAGTAGTAGATCGATTCTCCAAGATGGCGTACTTCTTACCTACCAATACTACAATAACGTCATTAGGAGTTGCTACTTTATATCGGGATCACATTTTCAAAAATCATGGAGTACCGGAAAAAATCATCAGTGATCGAGGACCACAATTCGTGTCCAAATTCATGAAAGAACTTTCAGGAATATTGGGGATCAAAGGGAATCCATCCACAGCTTTTCATCCACAAACCGACGGACAAACAGAAAGAGTAAATCAGATAGCAGAACAATTGTTATCTATGTTTGTCAATGAAAATCAGGATGATTGGAGCGATTGGTTGGCAGTAGCACAATTCTGTTACAATGACTGGGAACACTCAGCGACAGGATACTCCCCATTCTATATGAATTACGGGCGCCATCCCAATAAAGGCACGGAAATCAATGTGGGACATACAACAGTGGAAGCGGTCACTCAATTCGCTGGAAGACAAGCAGAGGTCTGGAATCATGCAAAAAACGCTCTCAAAAAGGCACAGGAAGCAATGGCATTACAATATGATAAAAAGAAAAGAACATCTATATGTTACAAGAAAGATGATCTAGTCTATATAAATGCCGATCATTTGCCAACTGTTCGCCCAACAAAGAAGTTGGGAGAGAGGTTTTTAGGACCATACAAAATCCTTGAAAAAGTAGGACCGGCGGCTTACCGAATTCTTATCCCCGCATCCTGGAAGGTTTATAACGTTTTCAACGAGTCGCTTTTGAAACCATATCACGCACCTTCGTTTCCAATACAGGCCAGCAAAAATGCAAGCCAAAAGAAGAAGCAACAAGAAGAGAGCGATACCGGTGACTATGAGGTGGAAAAAATACTAGACAGTCGCATAAACCGATGAGGACGGGGTCAGTTAGAATATTTGGTAAAATGGAAGAATTACCCGCTCGAAGAAGCTTCGTGGGTATCGGCGAGGGATTGCCACCATGCCAAGAGGCGTGTCGATGATTTCCATCGACTCAACCCGGGCGCGCCCAGGAGACTCCATGAGCGAGGATTAGCGTTCAAACCGTATTTAAACTACACACAGCCACCGGTGTCTAAAAAATTATACGGGTGGGAAGACGGAAAATTTGAAAGGGACTATCTGGAGAAGCTGGAACGTAATTGGCAGAAGTGGAAAGGAAATTGTCGGGAAGCGGAACAAACAGATCCTGATCGTGTGGAACCCGATCCTTGAAGAGGGGGTTATGTTACGATTTCTCATTTTCTTTATTTTCTTGATTAGATAATGGACACAGCCACCAGAGGGTTAGGTCAGCAAGGCAAGGATGGCTGAGTCATCGGAAGCCATGAGGAGGGAGTCACATGATTGACTCATGGGATACATGAGGTGAAAGGTATATAAGTAGGGATTAGTAGGTAGTGTACCTTAGCCTTACAATTGTTTGTGTTGTACCACACAGCAACTAAGAGCCCTCTTCTCTTCTTCTCTCAAACCTTGAGGTTTTGTTGGAACGACCTTCTAACAAAAAGTGAAAAATACCTCAAAGATCTTGGAATAGAAATCCAAAAATCGTTACCATATACATCACAACAAAATGGCAGAGCTGAAAGGATGAATTGAACTATTTGGGAAAAGTCACAATCCCTTAGATTCGACGCCTGCTTACCACAATCATGGTGGGAATTTGCACTTGAACACGCAGTGTTAGAAGGTCGTTCCAACAAAACCTCAAGGTTTGAGAGAAGAAGAGAAGAGGGCTCTTAGTTGCTGTGTGGTATGACACAAACAATCGTAAGGCTAAGGTACACTACCTACTAACCCCTCCTTATATACCTTTCACCTCATGTATCCCATGAGTCAATCATGTGACTCTCTCCTCATGGCTTCCGATGACTCAGCCATCCTTGCCTTGCTGACCTAACCCTCCTGTGGCTGTGTCCGTTATATAATCAAGAAAATAGAGAAAATAAGAAATCATAACACTTTTAGTGAATTCGCTTCCTCCATCAAATCGCCATTTCTTAGGCAATTTTTGATATTTATTCCTTATTAAAGCAACAAATTGTTTTAATGAAGATTCCGTATTGGATTTCTTCTTTAGTAAACCAATCCATAAATGTCCAGAAAAATCATTGATAAATGTCACAAAATATTTATATTTGTGATATGATATCATCGAGATTTCTTTAAGATCTGAATGTATTAAGTCAAAAGGAGACGAGGCTCTACTTTGTGACTCTGGAAATGATTTACTGCGCATTTTTCCTTTAGCACATCCTGAACAAGTTTGTTTCCGTTTAGGAACAGGAATATTAGGGAATCCTTCTAAATGAATTTTTCCTTTATGGATTACTTCATCTTGAGGATGTCCCAATTGTTTATGCCATATATGAAAATCTGGTTTTCTTGTTACAACATTTATTGATTCACTATGAATCTCAGAATCTAACCAATATATGGTTTGACCTTGTTCGTGTGGTGAGAATCTTATAATGGAAGATTCTTTGATTAGATCGATATGATCTTTATTTCCTGAAAGAGTATATCCTTGATTTAGGAATGTTCCCATGGAGAGTAATCTCGTATCCATGTCAGGTATATAAAAGACTGGCCTGATCAATCTAATATCTGTCTTTCTGTTGACAATAATTTTGATCATGACGGCACCTACGCCTAATATCTGTAAAGTTTTACCTTTAGCAGCAGTTTGTACAAACCTTTTATCGATGAGCGGTCGATAATATAAGAAGTCATTTTGATTGTGGGTAAAGTGTAATGATGCTCCTGAATCTAGAATCCATGACGACTCATTTTCTTTACATTTCACACAATTATTGCAATGAGAAAAATAATGTATATTTTTACTATATACATTTACACTACCATGTCGCTTTAAAAAGCAATTAGTAGTTTCTCTATTGACAAATGAATGACTTAACTCGTCACTGAGGCTTACAGCATCATCATCAAATAGAGGATCCATTTGATCGTCAAACGGATCCTTTGGGATGTCGTAATCTTTTTCACCATTATCAAATAATGTTTCTTCCAAAATGTCATATGGATCTCCCACTGTTGAATAATCAAGATCTATATCAGATCTTTTTCGTTTGGGAGGTGGTTCAAAAGATAATTCATCTTTTGTGACGGTGTCGAGTATTTTCAACGTTTCCGTCGTTGGTGTGACGCCAAGGCGATCAGCGAGAGATCTAGTATTTATAGATCGTTGCCATGTTCCTTTTCCATATTTCGACTGACCCGTGAAACGGGTAGCTGATGGATGCATGTGGGCTTGTACATTTCTAGCCGCAATAGAAAGAGCCGGAGATATGATCTCGACAGCATTCTGCTCCTGATCAGATTCAGGAGGAACGTCTGCTTCTTGGGTGCGTTTCTTTCCCTTGCCTCTAAAGCCCTTGCGAGATTGAGGTCTTTGGTTTTTGGATTCATCAGAACCCTGACGCTGATTTTCGTCATCCTTCTTCTGATTATTCCATGACGCATCCTTTTCTTTTCTTTTTACGCCGCTGATTTTATTTGCCTTTTCTCTCAAGTTATACTGCTGTTTCATCGCATATCCTCTGCGATATTCCCCAATGATGGAATCGGA
>JAEBUT010000013.1:911945-935230 GCA_020011035.1 Amanita subjunquillea | reverse complement strand
TTTTTGTTTTCCATTAATTCTTACTAGCCCCATCTAGTCTATTGTCCCTCCATTTAGTCCAAGTCGCCATCGTCCGCACTTCCCAATATACTGAGGGTCGTACCTCTGCCCACACCAATTCTTCGTTTCACTTGGGCGGAATGCTGTTACATGCACGCATCTGGCTCCCTCCAATCACATAGCATCTCTTTGAAACGCAACACTGTTTCGGTTGATCGTTCGGGGCGTCGCATCAGCGAGTCCTCGTTATCGTTCACTAGTGCAGCAATTGCCTTTCCCATGTATTCTGCTATCGCTGTCCCTTCGATGATTCATAATTTCTTCGTCATTCTCTGTCTTCTGCAGTGACAACGTACATGTGCATCGGAGCAGACTGGCAATGTACAGCCCCCCCCCCCCCCCCCCCCCCCCCCCTCAATACAATATCGCAATTCTCGCTGCTCCTGACCATTGCCCTCCAGCAGCCGCCCTGATAAGGTGCAGATCTAGCGCCGACATCACATCTTCAAGTTAGTGGAATGCCCTCTGCAATGACATGCGAATTGACATTGCCCCAACTCAACCGCCATTTGCCTGACTCCTTTCATGCGGAGCCCCCGCCGGCCCCCTCTCCCATCACTCACAGTGAGGCCGGCGACTGCTTCTAACAAACACTCTACCCTGAAATGTCAACAATTTGTGCCTCGGCAAGACAACGATTTCACTCTGCTCGCTCATTATAACTTTTTTCTTGCGCACAAATACTATTTCCACCGCAGCATCCCCCTATTTCATTTTCACTCAATTACTACCAACGCTTCATTAATTACGCACCCTGTTCCACGTATGTGATTCCTCGCCAACAACTATCGCCCGCCACGCTACCATCGCGATATTTCTTGTGCAGTCATTCGCCCGTAATTCTTATACTACCTAAAGTGTGAGCATGAGACTTTTGCTTGTTCCTCTACACCCTCACTTAGACTTCTACCACACTGTCGTACGGATTGCTGTTGCTCAAGCGAAGGACTGGAATGTAAGCTACGTGGTCATACATTGTCGCGTGACTCAAATCACATGCATAACTCAGTAACGTCGTGATTTGCACCCAAGATTCTTTTCACACATCATTTCTCAATGCCGTCCTTCTTTGACACTTTGCTTAATGCATCTTAAATTCATCAGCACTAATGCCCTTGCCGCCATTTCAAATTTGGTCAGCCGCCTGCCCTCTTCGGACTGTCCTGCAATTTCTCAATGTTTACAGCTCAGATCACCATTAACATTCCATTTTCTGGTACGAACAGTTTTTGACTTGATGGATTTGCCCTACGTCCTGTCAGTCAAGCAAACTCCCCTGTAGATCCTGTACTTCTGCTATTGTTGGCTGCTTCTCGTTCATCACCATGGTCATTTCATCTCTCATGCCTTCTCATCCCCCAGCTCTCCGTCATGACATTCAGCTAGGGACACTAGAGTCGTCACACGTATGTTCCATGTCGGAATGCTCGCAAAATTTCAACCTGCACGGAGGACCTTTGGGGCCTTGTCACCTGCATTTCAGGACGTTTCGGCTTCCAGATGCCTCCACATTTCCTGTGATGCAATATGACTGCTTATTTCTTGAGCCTTCGCTTTGCTTTCTCTCGCTGAGTTCCGTGCAACGCCCATGTTGATATTCCGTCGTCTGCACTCGTTTCGCCACACTTCATGCCTCGGGCATGAACCCAACAGATATGAACAACAGTATGCCCTTCAAAACTTCATTTCCTCCCCGTCCCTCGACAAGGGAGAGCCGTTCATCATTAGGTTACTCCATTTTTCTGTGTTCAAACACAAATCCCCTGATTGACCCGCGGATGAATCCTCGTGATTCCGTACCACATGGCCTGTCTCTGGACCGACCTACCAAGGGTTTAAAGGACGAATTGTAAGCGTTTCATTCGAAAAGCGAGGAAAAAGACTTGAATCAAGCTCAGATGCTCTTTTCAGAACGTTTGTGACTGTCATGTTCCTTCAACCAACAAAATACATCCAGCAGAATATTTACTTGTCGTGTCTCATGCCATGAACCCAACTGCCCGACATTGCGCGTTGCTTGTGCAAATTCCTGAGTACCAGACAATATGATCCCAATCATGTTTACCATAAAAAAATCGTGCATTTTCCCTCATGTATTTACTTAGCATCACAAAGGCGGTGTGTGAATTGTCCCAGTGAATTGCCTACTTGCACGACAATAACTTTAGTGTCCATGAATGTTACACTTCATTGCCTCGGCCTCCCAAATGCTCCAAGTCGCCACTGGACCAAACCATCTGCGTGTTGCGGCAAAATACCTAATGCTTCACCATGTTTGTCTCCCGCTTGACGGAGCAACATGCATTCCGTTATGCATTTTTGTATGCCCTCGGTGTGGGTCGGATCGAGGATTCCGGGACGCATTGTCACTTGTCTTGCCCCTAACTCGCCCCATTGTTTCCTCTCTATGCCATTTCGCCTCCATTTTTTCTGTAACAGCCCGTTCTTCGCCACCACGCAATTGCGAATTTTGCGCCCCACAACATCCTCCGCATTTGGTCATACTAGTTTCCCGCAATTTGTGCTCTCACTCCCTTGTGCCCGAATGCACACCCCCCCCCCCCCCCCCCCCCCCCCCCCCCCCCCCTCAGAGCACTTGTGTCTGCTCGCCATCATTTGGCACCATGGTCTTTATCTTCCTCAATTCCTTTTGCGCTGGATGTACTAATCAACGTAATATCTCGCTTCTTGATCAAAAACCTGATACTAAGCGACTTGCCTCCCTCTAAACTGGACAAAATCTCTTTATCATATATTGATCTCTAGCCTCTTCATCTGCACCTCATCTCATTTCATCGCCCTTCCCCCCTTTTCCCATAACCCACCAACATCCCTGGATCCCTTTTGATCCTTCATTATATATCACTTCGTTATCATTATTACCCATCTTTCTCCATACATTTCTTCCCCTTTTCCACCTCCCCCTTTCATCTTCACCCATTCTTCCTTATTTTTTTTTTTACACTTTTTATCAACCTTTACCATTATTTATCCTCCCTCCTTCTTCACCCCCCTTTCACCCTTTTCTCTCCCTTCTCCTATCACACTTTATTCTTTTTTTTTTCCTTATCACTTTCATCTTCATCAATCTCTTCCCCTCTCATTCCCTTCCCCTCTCTCCTTTCACTTCCCTTCCTTCACCCTCTCTTTCCACTGTGAGACATAATGGGACTCCTGATTGTGCTGACGCGATGTGGGCGCTTGCAGCTGCGCAAACCAATCTTGACCCAAAACAAGATCTTTGCTGTGATCTCCATCCACCAAAAGGACTGAGGAAGTAAAGACTGTCTATCCAATAGGGACAGACACAAATGCTCTGTGTCCACAAAGGAGTGAGAGCACAATTCGAAAACTATTCGACACGGAGGACGTTGGTGCCAAAATTTCCAATCACGTGGTGGTGACGACGCCGTTAACAGAAAAAATGGAGGTGAACGGCATAGAGAAAACGAAGGGGTGAGTTAGCAAGACAAGTGACATGCGCCCGAAATGGTCATGTGGAAGTGGAGCAAAGTCATGTGTGCCAGTATTTTTAGACGAAGGGAACGACTCATGTGGAAATCATGCGGAAATGGAGCAAAGTCACGTGTGCCAGTATTTTTAGACGGAGGGAACGACTGTAAGACCCTCAACCTAAAGGTTGCGGGAATTGAGGGAAAATGCGCATGTTGTTAGAAACATGATTGAACATATTGTCTGTCTCAGGAATTGTTGAGCAGCAATCATATGTCCGTCAGACATAGTTTGTCTCAGTGGTCGTCACTGTCATGAACGATGAGCTCATATGTCCGTTAGACATAGAGTCATACGTCCGTGATGACAAGAGTATTGTATCACTGTCATAGACAGTGACCAGACACCTCTCCAGGTGTTTTGAGTATTGTATCACTGTCAGAGACAGTGACCAGAGACCTCTCCAGGTCTTGCACTCATAGAGTGGAGATACTCACATGCTGGTAAGCAAGAAAGAGCAACTGAACGTATATTCTCTATCTACAGGTCTTATATACACTTTTAGTGTATGTACATATTTGTGTATAGAACTGTAATTAAATATACGTAAATAAAAGAAAATATAAATGAAAATACCCTCTAAGGGTCAAACCGGTGATAGCCGTGTTGAAGGCTATGCTTAGGGGTATTTGGGGTGAAGGTCGTTCAACACCCCCCCATAATCTGTACAGTCATGTACTGATTAGTAACGATCTTCTCACAAGTCTGCAAGAAGAGATGTGTATATTCTTTCAAAAATCTTCGAAAGAAATGTGTCCAGAGACACCTTCACGTCTCCACCTTTCTTTTAATTGCCAAGCCCAAAAGGCTTTAGGAGGAAATGTCCAAGGATCTCGTCCTTGGAGGGCTTGGTCCATCCACATGGCAACAGCCGGAGTCATTGTGATTAATGGCTGTGGTTTTCTAGAAGGTGTAGGTGGGGTTTGCTCAAATTGGCAGCGAGATGAGCGCTCGCATTCATGTCCAACATTGGAATGTCCTCCAATAGTTAGTATTGATTGTTGTTTTTTACTGCGTGGTTTCTTATTTTTTCCCATAATGATACAGCTGTTCAACAGTCTTTGGGTTTAACTGGAGTAATCTCAACAGTGATAGACTGTTCCCTGTAATGCAGTAAAATGAAGCAGTTTAAGGCCCTACTCCAGGGCCATCAGTAATCAATTTAATGATTCTGATAAACCTAACATCGGTATAAATTTTTGAAATAATATTCGACCAAGATTTTTAGTCAGAATATCTGCAGGATTTTCAGATCCTTTGATGAATCGTAATTCAATCTCTTTGTTATCTATGAGTTTTCGTATATGATGATATTTGATATCAATATGTTTGGAACGTTTTTCAGTAACGGGATTATTTGCAATAAATAGAGATCCCATATTGTCACCGTATATTGGTGCAATAGTTATGGGAAAATGGATTTCTGTAAGAATAGATCTAATCCATTTGTTCTCTCTAGCACAGTCAGATAAGGCCATATATTCTGCCTCTGTTGACGATAGTGCTACCGTTTTTTGTTTCCTAGACGTCCAAGATACTACTCCTCCTGATAAAAGAGTAAAGAATCCAGATGTGGAATGACGATCATTTTTATCTGAAGCCCAATCTGAGTCTGTATAACTCATTAAGCCAGATCTTAATGATCCGTCGTATTTTATGCAGAGATCTATTGATTTGGCTAAATATCTAGCCATTCCTATTGCATTTTTTAGATGATCTGATGACGGATTTGCTGAAAATTGCGACATTTTTATTACAGCAAAACAAATGTCTGGTCTTGTTCCAATCATCAAATATAATAATGAACCAATAACCGATTGATATTGAGATCTAATCGTATGATCTAATATTTGATCATTTTTAATTGGTTCATATCCAGTAGGAAGAGGAGTATTTGTATGAGTAGCGTCACTCATTCCTAGTCTCTGGATTATTTTATGCAAATAGGGTTTTTGATCGATGGTAATGATATTTCCATTTTTCTTTATTTGAAATGATAAGAAATTTTTCGATTGACCATCGATGAGATCTCCTAAATCTTTAGATTCCCATCTATTCATAAACTCCTGCTTTTTACGCAATGTTATGATTTTGTTGGATCCCAAAAACATTGAGTCATCGACATATATAATCGCTATGACTATGTTGGTTCCTTGTTTAAAAATAAATACACCAGCATCTGAATGTATTCGTATGAAGCCCATTTTTTCCATTGACTCGTCTAATGATTTCCACCAAGCTAATGAAGCTTGTTTTAATCCATAAAGTGCACGGTGTAATCGATATACCATGCTTTTCTTGTCTTTATTGATAAAACCTGGTGGTTGTTTCATATATATTTCTTCGTCCAGTTTTCCATATAGGAAAGCAGCAGTCACATCTAGAAATGATATATATAAATTTTCTAGTGCTGCAAGTGCAAGTATGAGACGGCATGTCTCATATCTTACTACTGGTGAGAATATTTCATCGTAGTCAATGCCATCTATTTGGGAAAAACCCTGGGCAACTAGACGAGCTTTTTTACGTCCATCGTCTTTTTGGACATAAACCCATCTACAACCTATAGCCTTTCGACCTTCAGGGAGATGTTGTAGATTTATTATAACGCCTCTTTTAATGAGCATATCCCATTCTTTTTGTTCAGCGTTAATCCAATCTTGTTGTTCGCTGACTGGTAAGCGAAATATTTCGTGATGATGTTCAGGTACAGCTGTATTAGCTGTTTCATTGATAGGAATTGCACACGATAATAATTTATTAATCGTGAAACGATCTAATCTCGTTCTTCTATCAATTTTTTCGATTTCGACTGGATCTAAATCTCCATAGACGTTATCTGGTCGATTTACTGATCGTCTGGTTCTAGTTGGTCTAGGAGATGATGGTCTTGAAGGAGCAAATAAATCTTCCTCAACTTCATTTTGATCGTCTGAATCATCGCTTTCAGAATTATCTGAATCATCACTTTTAGAATCGTCTTTTGAACTATCAGATCCCTTTCCTTTGGGAGATATACTAGATTCGTCAGATGAGCTATTATCACTCTCTGATTTCGATGAATCTTCTTCTTCATCTGATGTATTATGTTCTTTAGACGTTCCATGAGGTATTTCTGGCATGAGATCCTCAAACTCTTCCTCTGGATTGAGGAATGTGGGATTTTGATTAGAGTTTCGACATTTTGGAAATTTTGTTTCGTCAAATACTGCTGTCGTTCCCATAAAAATGGTGTTGTTTTCAGGGTTCATAAATTTATACCCTTTCATTCCATTTTTATATCCCAGAAAGATCATCATCTTAGATCTGGCTTCAAGCTTATTTTGTCTGCGTTCAGCAGGAATATATACATAAGCTTGGCATCCAAACACTCGCAAATCCGATACATTCGGTTTTTTCTTTTCAATAAGAAAATATGGTGTCTGCCATTTATTGCGAGCTATGGGAGTCCTATTGTATAGGTATACTGCGTGTTCAAGCGCAAATTCCCACCATGATTGTGGTAAGCAGGCGTCGAATCTAAGGGATTGTGACTTTTCCCAAATAGTTCGATTCATCCTTTCAGCTCTGCCATTTTGTTGTGATGTATATGGTAACGATTTTTGGATTTCAATTCCAAGATCTTTGAGGTATTTTTCACTTTTAGTGAATTCGCTTCCTCCATCAAATCGCCATTTCTTAGGCAATTTTTGATATTTATTCCTTATTAAGGCAACAAATTGTTTCAGTGAAGATTCCGTATCGGATTTCTTCTTTAATAAACCAATCCATAAATGTCCAGAAAAATCATCGATAAATGTCACAAAATATTTGTATTTGTGATATGATATCATCGAGATTTCTTTAAGATCTGAATGTATTAAGTCAAAAGGAGACGAAGCTCTACTTTGTGACTCTGGAAATGATTTACTGCGCATTTTTCCTTTAGCGCATCCTGAACAAGTTTGTTTCCGTTTAGGAACAGGAATATTAGGGAATCCTTCTAAATGAATTTTTCCTTTACGGATAACTTCATCTTGAGGATGTCCCAATCGTTTATGCCATATATGAAAATCTGGTTTTCGTGTTACAACATTTATTGATTCGCTATGAATCTCAGAGTCTAACCAATATATGGTTTGACCTTGTTCGTGTGGTGAGAATCTTATAATGGAAGATTCTTTGATTAGATCGATGTGATCTTTATTTCCTGAAAGGGAATATCCTTGATTTAGGAATGTTCCCATGGAGAGTAATCTCGTATCCATATCAGGTATATAAAAGACTGGCCTGATCAATTTAATATCTGTCTTTCCATTGACGATAATTTTGATCATAACGGCACCTACGCCTAGTATCTGTAAAGTTTTACCTTTAGCAGCGGTTTGTACAAACCTTTTATCAATTAGCGATCGATAATATAGAAAGTCATTTTGATTGTGAGTAAAGTGTAATGATGCTCCTGAATCTAGGATCCATGACGACTCATTTTCTTTACATTTCACACAATTATTGCAATGAGAAAAATAATGTATATTTTCGCTATATACATTTATACTACCATGTCGCTGTGAAGAGCGTTTAGTAGTTTCTCTATTGACAAATGAATGACTTAACTCGTCACCGAGGCTTACAGCATCGTCATCAAATAGAGGATCCATTTGATCGTCAAACGGATCCTTTGGGATGTCGTAATCTTTTTCACCATTATCAAATAACGTTTCTTCCAAAACGTCATATGGATCTCCCACAGTTGAATAATCAAGATCTATGTCAGATCTTTTGCGTTTGGGAGGTGGTTCAAAAGATAATTCATCTTTTGTGACGGTGTCAAGTATTTTCAACGTTTCCGTTGTTGGTGTGACGCCAAGGCGATCAGCGAGGGATCTAGTGTTTATAGATCGTTGCCATGTTCCTTTTCCATATTTTGACTGACCCGTGAATCGGGTAGCTGATGGATGCATGCGGGCTTGTACATTTCTAGCTGCAACAGAAAGAGCTGGAGATATGATCTCGACAGCATTCTGCTCCTGATCAGATTCAGGAGGAACGTCTGCTTCTTGGGCGCGTTTCTTTCCCTTGCCTCTAAAGCCCTTGCAGAGCGAGGTCTTTGGTTTTTGGATTCATCAGAACCCTGACGCTGATTTTCGTCATCTTTTTTCTGATTATTCCATGACGCATCTTTCTCCTTCCTTTTAACTCCGCTGATTTTATTCGCTTTATCCCTCGAATTATACTGTTGCTTCATAGCATATCCCCTTCGATATTCTCCGATGATGGAATCAGATATCGTCTCGAAAGTGAATTTATCTGTTCCGTATAGTTGGAACATTGCTGTAGAAACGGCGGTCCACTCTTTCGGAAGAGCGGCTGCAAGTATAAGAGCTTGCATAAAGTCAGGAATGTCGACTTTGTCTTCCCTGAGCTGTGAAAAGTACGAGCCTAGTCTTTCAATCTCAGGAACGGGATCCTTTCCTGAAAGTTGAAATTTAACTGCTTTTTGAAATCGTTCAAAAATGAGTGCTGGGTCGTCTTTTTGTAGCTATTCTCTAGCGTTGTCCATGCTTTGAGAAGTTCGTCTTCTGCAGCTATATGTCGCCTAATCGAATCTGATACTTTAAGACGTAAAGCACCAAGACCGGCGTCGTTGAGTTTTTGCCATTCTCGAAGATCTTTTTTATATTCGGTGGCGGCAGCAGCAGTAAGTGTAGCAGTGGCAGCATCAGCGGAGGAGATGGTTTCGGAAATGATTGATTGATAATAGCCCAAGATCCGATGTGAAGCAAATAGGATTTCATCCTTTCTGCCCAGACACGATAGTCGATGCCAGAGAAGATATTGATGGAGTCGATGCCAGTGGAAATTTTTGAGGACGACATAGTATATGATATCTTTATCTATGAAACATGTTTATTAGCGTCTTGTTTCATATAAAATAATTTTTGAAAAATGTGAAAATTTTTCATCGTCGTTGTCATGTCCTTGAGACATGTTTTGTCATCGTTGACAACAATGACGGGCTTATCGGGGCCATAACCTGTTGAGCAGCAATCATATGTCCGTCAGACATAGTTTGTCTCAGTGGTCGTCACTGTCATGAACGATGAGCTCATATGTCCGTTAGACATAGAGTCATACGTTTGATCACTGTATGACATGACAGACACTTCAGTTTTGTATTGTATCACTGTCAGAGACAGTGACCAGAGACCTCTCCAGGTCTTACTCATAGAGAGGAGATACTCACATGCTGTAAGCAGAAAGAGCAACTGAACGTATATTTCTATCTACAGGTCTTATATACACTTTTAGTGTATGTACATATTTGTGTATAGAACTGTAATTAAATATACGTAAATAAAGAAAATATAAAGAAAATACCCTCTAAGGGTCAAACCGGTGATAGCCGTGTTGAAGGCTATGCTTAGGGTATTTGGGGTGAAGGTCGTTCAACAGATATTTGATGTCAGATGATTAACAATAATATGTGCTGATATGACAAAATCGATACTCAGAAGACATAGACAAATTTTTGAACATCATTTCACATTATATTTTTATGAGTAAACAATATACACATGTTGAGCACATCATATGTCTCAACATAGTTGTCTCAGTGGTGTCACTGTATGAACATGAGCTCATATGTCCGTGATGACAAGAGTATTGTATCACTGTCATAGACAGTGACCAGACACCTCTCCAGGTGTTTTTGAGTATTGTATCACTGTCAGAGACAGTGACCAGAGACCTCTCCAGGTCTTACTCTCATAGAGAGGAGATACTCACATGCTGTAAGCAGAAAGAGCAACTGAACGTATATTCTCTATCTACAGGTCTTATATACACTTTTAGTGTATGTACATATTTGTGTATAGAACTGTAATTAAATATACGTAAATAAAAGAAAATATAAATGAAAATACCCTCTAAGGGTCAAACCGGTGATAGCCGTGTTGAAGGCTATGCTTAGGGGTATTTGGGGTGAAGGTCGTTCAACATACCCAGCACAGATGTCTCATTCGATGCGATTTAGAAGCATCAGTACATTTAAAATACCACCCACCCTGAACGAGCAAGGACATAGGTTTTCAGAGTGGATCAAAAACAGCCTCTGCGCCAAACGGCTCTCGTCAATGCCCGCCTCCCGAACCGGTGTGCAACCGGCATGAAGGTGAGCCAGAAGAACGAAAAAGACATGCACCAGTGGCACGAAAAGCTCGACTATGGCGAGCACGAACATCGTGCCTGTCATTAACGGAGACAGGCTCGCCAATGTATATGTCACCAACAACAACACGCCCTTTCCCAAACACGGGGCTGAGCACTATGTTGGACCCCACAAAGATGCTCCCCTCTTTTCAAGCACGATGAAGGCGTCTCCACACATCGCATTATCTTCCTCGCATCTACTCAACGCACGTGTGTCTGAGCTTTCTTCCATCAATCGCAACAGCCTGTGCCATTCCTGGTTGTGTATCCGAGTGCGGCATTCCTGCACTACTACTCCCTAACAGACTTGTTGTTAGTATGTCGGGAATACGCGAGTAGCGAGAACTACGGAGTAACGGAACTACACACATTTATTAACGCGTTGCGATTATACTGCCCGCGGTTCGAGGTCTGGACCTTGTGGACCCGGTTCGCACCCAAACCGCACCTGATGTGCAGGTCCGGGTTCAGCAATATGGGGGAACCGAACCTCGTTGGGGGTCCAGGTTCGGAGCCTTGAGTGAACCCGAACCGCTGGTCCGAACCTGAACCTTCATGTTGTTAGGCAAGGGTGTGGGGAACGATTTGCAGTAACATATACATTAATATCTTGTAATGTGTAGACTCAGAACCCTTGTCGCAATACCAATTACATTGCCCAGCCAGATAAAGAAGCCCCACTACCAGGAATGGTTATATGAGCTGTCTACAGTCTGTCAGATTGGTGGCAGAACTTTGGGGACAAACAAACACGTACGCTCAAGGGTACAGGCTTTTTTGAGGAGGACAAACTTTTATTCGCTGCTGTACAACAGCGAGACGCAAGCGTGATAAGGTTGATACCTCACTGATCATCGCAGAATCACAAATCTCTCGACCAACAAAATGTTCCCAGGGGTTAGATTTGTACACCGAGAATAGCGGCCTGTCGAATAAGAGACAAAAGAACATTGCGGAGGAAGGTTAGTCACTTAAAAAAGCCTGCATTAGATAACCCTCTCAACTGTGGCATGTAGACCCTGACTCCAAAGTTAATCTTGTTGCCTGTGGTCTTGCAAGACCTGCGGTGAAGAAAGGGCGTGAGTTCAGAATTACAATTTCTTGTACCCGAACCTTGTTCAGACCTGAACCAAACCTGAACCCAGGTTTGGGTTCGGGTTCATGTCTATGTTGAACTGAACCTCAATGTCTGGTCCAGGTTCAACTGGATGGGGGCCGAACCTGGACCGGACCGGACCGTGGACAGTATAGTTGTGATCATAACACCCAGTCAGTGGCTCATTCACTCCTAATACCACCGCCATTACGGTCACCGTGCTGCTGCCAATTTTGGACCGAACTTGGGCACGAAAGTCATTAGTCTATTTCCGACCTCCTCGCAACCGGTAGAGCATATATTAAATGCAAAGTACAAACACCGAGATCTTCCCATCTTATCAGATGGACGCACAATTGACTCCACCCATCGGCACCTGCTACTTCAAATTGTAGATCCTGTCCACCGTTCTGATATTCTGCTAATACACTCCTTTCAGATACACAGTTCCGCTATCGCAAGCAGGGAAATTCAACCTAAACGTGACGTTCTACGTCTAGTAGTGAATGTGAAGCCAACAGATCATGATTTCACTGCAAAGGGAGGCAAAGTCTATATTGCCTCTCATCAGTGAATTGGTAGACAAATTGTCTAGGGCTAAGATATTTTCTAAGATGGATATCTGCTGGGGATATAACAATGTTCACATTAAACAAGGTGACAAATGGAAAGTGGTGTTCAGAACCAATAGAGGCCTTTTTGAACCACTTGTTATGTTCTTTGGATTGACAAATTCCCCAGCAATATTTCATGATGAATGATATTTTCTGACAAGAAGTTGGCAAAGGATGGGTCATCATTTATATGGATGACATATTGGTGTTCTCATCTACACAGGAGGAACTAGGGCTCCCAAAGTTCAGTTCAGTTCAGTTCAGGGTCATTTTTGGCTGAACCTGAATGGTTTTGTCAGTTTGGTTTGGGTTTGGTTTGGGTTTGAACCAAAGAACCATGTGAAAATTTCCATTTTTGGAAATTTGAGTTTGCAACAGGCTTAAACTGCATCCCCATTACTATACAGCAGTGCCACACTCACAGGAGGCTTTATAAAAGCATATATACTGCAGCAAGCAGTTAATTTGCAGGTGGCAAGCCAGGTAGGCTGCAGATAAGTGGGCAGCAAGCAACTGAACCACTGGCAATTGCTACAACAAATATAATGTCATAATTTTCACTGAACTGTGGAAACAATCAATTAATCATGTGACATCCATGGAATATACTGTGCAATGATAGGAATTTGTGTATAGTAGGTTTGAACCATAGTTCAGAATTGAACTTCAGCAAAAGTATAGACAGGGCTAATGCAAAGTCATGATTCTGACTCTCTGAACTATGGGAAACTTTTATACATAATGTGACATGAATGAAAAATATACTGTTTTTAACATGCCTGTGGGGGTGGATGGGTTAGATTGTGCACAAACTGTCTCTTGATGATGTGAGATAAATGAAAACTTACCTGCCTGGCTTGATGAGCCAATTGGATGCTCATCAGTCTCAGAGTGGTAAAGTCAATCTCTGTGACTGTTACAGATGATGCCCTCATTGTGGTTTGTTCTAAGTCAACAGTGACAAGCAGAGTCTTGGTCCGCTCCCAGCCACTGGACAAAGGTCTGGACACTAAGTCAAACAATGATGAAGGTCTGGAGAATGATGAGAAGGAAGAGCGTTGAAGTCAATTGATGTTGAGAGCAAAACTTGTCTAAGTTGGAACTGAGGTTACTCTACAGTACATGGGTTTATATATGTTTTGAGAACAATGGAAACCATAGAAGGGAATGAGGCTGTGGTTACCTGAGAAAGGAAATGTGAAGGTAACTACAAAAGGAGTAGCATCTGGGCTGTATGATGCACAGTTAGTAAATAGTAATGATGAAAATGAAGTAGTCCACTGAAATGAGAGGCAAATGAAGAGGAACCGTAACAATACAGTGGCAAATGGAAACAGCAGAAAAGGACATCAAAAACATCATTGAATGGTTGGAGTCTTGGCAGGATCATGGCTGGATGAATTCTTGGTAGAAGTTGGTGACTTCTCACATACAAATGGAGTAATGTTACAGTTCTTCTTTCATTTCATCTCCTTTGCTTGTCAAGCTCTTCCTGAACCACCTTTATCTCATTGTTACTCATATAACTGTGCATTGTACAGCCTGGACGCTATCTCCTTTTGTAGTTACCATCATGTTTCCTTTCTTAGGTAGCCACAGCCTTGTTCCCTTTATTGTTTCCTTTGTTCTCTAATCATATATAAACCCCATGTACTGTAGAGTAACTCTAGTTCCAACTTAGACAAGTTTTGCTCTCAACATCACTTGACCTTGACGCTCTCTTTCCTCAACACTCTCCAGACCTTCATCATCATTTGACTTAAGTGTCTAGACTCTTTGTCCAGTGGCTGGGAGTGGACCGAGACTCTGCTTGTCACTGTTGACTTAGAACAAACCATGATGAGGGCATCATCCATAACACTTCTACTTTGAATTCCTTTTGTCTGTTTATGACATCAGGAGGTGGTTTCACATAGTTTGGTCCATGTATATCTGTTTCCTTGTAGGGCATGAGAAGCAAAGCATGAAACACATATTTCCTTTGAAGGACAAGGGGTGGACAGTGGAGAACTGGAAGAGGGTAATTTGGTCAGATGAGACAAAGATCAATAGGATTGGGTTATATGGTAAGTGTAGCTCTGATATACCACTCTTATTTATAGTTTACCCTTGTTTGTGTTTGTTCTTGAGTTATTTACAAACAGTTCAAAAGCACCAATCACTTTTTTGAGTCACTGTAGGTGGTATGTGTGATAGTTAATTACAGAGGTTTGTCCAATTTGCTATCTATCACAATATATATGTACATCACAGTACATCTATTGATCCTCCTAACATTCATTGCAACTACTGTTTGGATTTGTCATAGCCTATTAATATAATAGATACTCAGTGATGACAGTCAGCCATTACTGCCCATTTTTGGAATCAGAATAGTTTAACGCCTTCAACCATGCTGACACGACTTCTAATTACTCTTGCATTCTCCCAGTCGCGTTCTCCAAACGGTATCTTCAACACTTCCAAAAGACGCCACGCGACACTAGGAGCGAAAGGCTGCAAGCAGATCCCAACCACTCGCAGTGTTTCAATCGATGTCATGTACGACGCGTACGCCACCTCGGGAGTTGTACTTGGCTTCCAAGGCGCGACGTCTGTGACGGCTTTATTAGCCTGTGAGCCATTAATTAAACCTTGCGCCATGTGAGAGAGTGGCGTAACTTGCCTGACGCAGAATGTCTACGATTTGTTCAATAGCGTCAGCGACTTCCATCTGCTCCAAGCGACTGCCAGCGTCATCTGCCAATGAGTGCAGCGCTTCAATGACGGATGAATTTGGAGAAGTCGCATCCCGTGACACGTCCTCAAGTGTAAGATCAGGTGGAGCGCCAGTCATGGCATCCTGAATGCGCTTGGACGTAATACGCAACAGGAAGTTGCCCAGGAGGGATTGAATTTCTTTAGAGTGCTTGCTTAATTGAACTTTGGACCAATCTATCGGTATCGCGGACATCGAGGTAGGCTTACAGAACACAAGAAATGGACATACCGACATCATCTCTAAACCTTCCCCCAACACGAGCCAAATAGTACCGAACAACGTCTACGCCATATTCATCAATTGCCTCGAATGGATCTACGACGTTTCCCAGCGACTTTGACATTTTCTTCTGCTCAACTGTCCAATGCGCGTGGGCCAACAATCGTCGAGGTAACGGCAACCCCAAAGCGAGGAGCATCGCAGGGAAATATATTGCATGGAAACTGCGCGACATGAATTTGATGAAGAGGGATGGACAGATGTACTTACCGAAGAATATCTTTCCCGATCACCTGCAGATCAACTGGCCAACCTGTAGCCAAGGATAACTGGCCGGCTGCGGCTTTCCAAGGGTATCCAAGTCCAGAAAGGTAAACGAGCAGCGCGTCAAACCACACGTAGACGGTTTGGTCTGGGTCTGTAGGGACAGGAACACCCCACGACAGTCTTGACCGAGGACGAGATATTGAAAGATCCGCGAGAGGTTGTGACAGGACGTCTACAATGTGGCTTTGGTGATGTGGCGGGAATATGATGCTGCCATTGGCAGCAGTTTTGTAGTGATCGAGCAGAGCTGGCTGTAACTGAGATAGACGGAACATATAATTGGTCTCCTCTTGCCATTCTACGGATGATCCTGTTTCAACGGATATCGTTTTCGACAATCCGTTTTCAGATACTTTGAAGACTTGAGCTTCTGTGTAGAAGCACTCGTCTGTCACGGAATACCAGCCTGAATAATTCCCCTTGTAAATTAGACCTTGTGAATCAAGTTTTCGCTGGGATTATGGTTCAGTAAATGATGGAAAAGTGAAGATAGAATGACGAACCCAAACTTCCTTCACCGCATTGTGATGCCTTCGCTTGACGTCCGCATAAAACACGTATGACTTATCTGCGCATGTTCAGCCAGTTTCTATAGTCGTGGTGGCATTAAAACCAGGATGTCGGACATAACAGAATACGAACACACACGGAATCTCGCACTGAGTTGGTCGCAGAACTGTTTTGGTTCCAATCCCTTGGCATGAGCAGCCGTTTGAATTTTCAAGCCGTGTTCATCCGTGCCGGCGAGGAAGAGGACGGGTCTTTTGGGATCGAGCAAGCGTTTAAATCGAGCATGAATATCCCCCACCACAAGAGTGTACAAATGGCCGATGTGGGGTGCTATTGTAAATGTGACAGTCAAGTCGAGCAAAATGCGCAAATCCGACATTGTTTTTCTCACCAGCGTTTGGATAAAAAATGGGCGTCGTGAGGTAATACGGCTTTTCACCTACAGTAGCTTTCGTTCTGGAGAGTCTGCGAGGAAAGCTTGTCTTTAAAGTCCGTTGTATCCTGGAAGCGCGAAGAATCATAGAGTGTGCGAATGCAGCAATCGCAACTTACGTAACGCAGCTGGCGACTCCTCAAGCAACAGCGACCATTGAACGGCTACATAAACATCCGGACTCTCAGTACCCTGGAGATACTCCCGCCTCAATCTCCAACGGTATATCTCGGGGCGATAGTTTCATCATTAACTTGGGTTTATTCATCTGAGGCTGAATGCAAGGCCTGGTGATCCCGACCTAATGCCTCGGCCCATGCCTTTATCTGCCACCGAGATTACTATCACGTATACCCCAGTCGACTATTACTGACGTTCGACGCACTAACACCCTGGCAATGAAGATGAAAGAGCGCTCTGCATCGGCCTCGTCTGACGAAAACGGGGTTTTATCGCGCCAGCGTAGCATTTTTGCAAGTATCGCATGGATTTCATCGTCTTATTACAGACGCGAATGGGTGTGCCTCATCAACAGACAATCAAAGTATGTATCCGTTCCCTGCACTAGCATGATCGTCCTCAGGTCCTTATCTGCCTTTGACGAGTGTGTCTGGCAAGGCATATCGTTACCGGCGATGTGGAAGGCAGCATGGTGTCGATGTATGGGTAAATTAGAAACACATCCAGAAAACAAGGAATAATATGCAAACGCCGCCTCTGAACCTTTCACGAAGGACTGGAATGAATCAGAATAGTCTGGAAAGACAGTGATCGACCTGAGCTAGACGCTACAAGGCTACCTGGGTCCATGTCGTTTGGCACCTTTGATCCATAAGCTCCCAATCGTTCTCGTCAGGCATGTTCTATCACTTACGAGTAGCTATCACAACACGTACTGCGCCTTTCGCTTTTACAGAAAAGATCCAGCTCGAACCCTGCTGCGATCATCATCTCCGGCGCCAGATCCTAATACGATCGGAAGAGGTGAATGTAGCAAGAATTCTTTAAACACTGTCGGATCCGCGAAGAGTGTTTGCGCGAACGGCAAAGGAAAGGAAGTCGGTACAGGCGGTAGCGCATAGCCATTATAACTTGAATGATCATATCAATTTGTTAGCCTATGGATGTGTACATAACTTTGCAACACTACAAATCTACAGCTATAGACAGAAATGCCAATTTTGATCCACTCCAATGATGTAAAAATGATTCAATGGATCCAGTCTGAATAACAAGTATGATAAAGAAAATGAAACTCATGTTCAATACTGCTCACTAGGCTACTTCCTGAAGACTGCTACCACCCACTCTAGATCTGCTATGCAATTTCTCTAAATATGACATAAATACCAGGGTGGTTGGGTGCTGAGGTCCAATGTGCTTCTGCATGGATTTGACAGCATTGGGTAACAGAGACTGAGCATCACTCCACTGTCCCTGAAACATATATGCAACTCCTAAATTAGCCATACCAAGGAGAGTGTCTGGATGGTCTGATCCAAGCTTTGCTGTTTTTGCCTTGATCACATCCAGCTGCAGCTTCTCTGCTTCATTCCACCTTCCCTGATACCAGTATGTGCTTGCCAAATTACTCATGCTGGTGAGAGTCTGTGGTGGTCTGGTCCAAAATTTGCTGTTGTTGCTTTCATCACATCCAGCTCCAGCTTCTCTGCTTCATTCCACCTTCCCTGATACCAGTATATGCTTGCCAAAGCAGCCATGCTGGTGAGAGTGTGTGGGTGGTTTGGCCCAAGCTTTGCTGTTGTTGCCTTGACCACATCCAGCTCCAGCTTCTCTGCTTCATTCCACTGTCCCTGGTGCTGGTATGTGTTTGCCAAATTGGCTATGTTGGTGAGAGTGTCTGGGTGGTCTGGTCCAAGCTTTGCTATTCTTGCCTTCATCACATCCAGCTGTAGCTTCTCTGCTTCATTCCACCTTCCCTGATAGCAGTATCCAAATGGGCCATGTTGGTGAGAGTGTCTGGGTGGTCTGGTTCAAGCTTTGCCATTCTTGCCTTCAGCACATCCAGCTGCAGCTTCTCTGCTTCATTCCACCTTCCCTGATACCAGTATGTGCTTGCCAAATTAGCTATGCAGCTGATAGTTTCTGGGTGGTCTGGTCCAAGCTTTGCTGTCATTGCTTTGACCACATCCAGCTCCAGCTTCTCTGCTTCATTCCACCTTCCCTGATAACAGTATATACTTGCCAAATGGGCCATGCTGGTGAGTGTGTCTGGGTGGCCTGGTCCAAGCTTTGTTTCCCTCACTTTTAATATATCCACCTGTAATTTCTCTACTTCATTCCAATTCCCCATCACATAAAAGACACATGAAAATCGCTCATACTCATCATCATAATACACAGCTTCCATTTTTGTCTCAACTCTGTATTGATCATTTGATTTGATATGTGGAGCAAGGAATTGATAGAAGCCATAGTTGTCCAGTCCATAGTCAACTTTTACTGCACAGGACATCAATGCCCTTGTTTTCTGGCAGTGAATGGCAATTTCTGCTTTTAATATTCTGCCCCTGCTCCATGAATGAACCAATGGATGCATTGAATACATGTTTCCATTGGCCTTTATCAGAGAAAAGGCAACCAGAACCTGAATTCCAGCCATGAAGTGTGTGCTATCCCATTTACCATCTTCATCCAAGAACAAAGTGTCATAATCCAACAATGTCACTGACTGTGGGAGAGAGGGCTTTGCACTTTTTGGTAGAGCATTCTTGAACAATTTAGGAATATTGGCACAATGTAGAAAGGAAACAAGCTTTCCTGAGGCAGGAGGTTTTGCCTTCTTTTGTGAGACCCTCACCACATAATTTTCAGCAGCATTCTTGAACAACTCTTGTGGTATGTTGGCATGATGTAAAAAGGCAAATATCTTCATCAAAGTCATGGCAATCTGTGATGCAACTGCTTTGGGATCATCTTTCCTTGCAGCCCTCTTCTCAATCTCCTGCATGGATACATCCCATGTTTGATATGTTGAATTTCCATAGTTGGATGCACCTTTGAATTCAACACTAGACATCAACTTTTGGTGTTCTGTATATATCTCCAGATAATCTTCAATGGTACAACCACAGCTCCTAATGTATGATCCAGCTTGATCAATGGCAAGTGGAATACCACCTATTCTTAAAACAAGCTGCCTGCCTAAGAGCCTGAGATCCTCAGATGTGCCATCTAGTGAAGCTGACTCCAAGAGCAATATGACAGCCTCTTCCTCCACCATATCAGTCACTTCTAATGAATTCTTTGCCAATGTGATTCTCTGTAAGGCAGGATTCCTGCTTGTTATCAAAATATTGCCAGTATTTCCTGATGGGAGGTATTTTTCAACAATTTCATATCCTCCATCTGCATTATCATATACAATGAGTCCATTGACTCTCTGAGAGATCCAGCTGAGAGCCAATGTAGCTGAACGGACGAAGAACTCGATAGGTTCCCAGCATCAGAGCATACAGATTCACTTATCAGGCCCCAGATGGAGAACTCCGAACTGTCAGTTGGGATGACGAAGTGTTCGATTGACCATAAAAGGATGCCTCTGGCAGTGTTAGATCCCCAATTCCATACACGTACAACAAATGTCTTTCTTCATCGCCATCATCTACTTCGCCGCCCTCGCCTTCGCCCTGTTGGTCACCCGCATGTGGCCATTATTATATCGAACAGTAAATATCCTATCGCCCTTCATTGCCGCTGCCACACTTCCCCATCGAGGTCTTCGTCGAGACCACTGTCACCATCGATGACTTCGATTTCGCCGACCTCCCCGAACTGCATGAACACCCGGCAGAACTTGTAGAACCTATCGCCGCCATCACCACACCCCCCGTTGTAGTCCGCCCTCGAAACGTAATGCTCCAGAACGTCAGCGACCGCCTTGCCGAGATACTCGTCCTTTACAACGAGTTCGCCGAACCATTGGACTTTGTCACAGGGCTCACCATCACCACCGACCCTCACTCTCTTACTCTTGAAGAGAGAGACTCAGCATTGGCACAAGCGAAACAACTGCAGCTAGCAGTTTGAAGTCTCCAATGGCAAGCTGAAACGGCGGCAGCAGACTTGGGCAACGTCGTCACCTGGCTCGAGTCACGGCAGGATCATGCTTGGACATCTGCATGGTAGAAGTCGGCGACTTCTCGCATACGAAGGGGGTAATGTTACAGTTTCCCTTTGTTTCACCCTCCTGTCTCAGCGGACTGTTTCATATCCATCATTTTACTCTAACTACACGTTGTACAGCTTGGACGCTATCTCCTTTTGTAGCCACCTTCACATTTCCTTTCTCAGGTAGCTATCGTTTCATTCCTCTTATAGTCTCCCTTGTTCTTTTACCGTATATAAACCCCATGTACTGTAGAGTAGCTCTAGTTCCAACTTAGATGAGTTTTGCTCTCAACATCGATTGACCTCAATGCTCTCTTTCTTCGTCGCTCTCTAAAGACCTTTGTCATCGTTTGACTTAGCGTCTAAACTCTTTGTCCAGTGGCTGGGAGCGGACCGAGACTCTGCTTGTCGCTGTTGACTTAGAACGAACCACGACGAGGGCATCGTCCGTAACAAAACCCTACAGAGAGGCTGTGGGTTCCCTGATGTACGCCGCATTGGGAACGCGTCCGGATATTGCATATGCCGTAGGGATCCTGTCAAAATACAATGATCAGCCCGGAATTGCCCACTGGACCGCCGTTAAAAAAGTTTTCGCGTACCTTGCTGGAACACGTGACTGGGTTTTGACTTACGGGGGAGCCGATCGATGCCTAGAAGGCTTTACAGATGCTGATGGTTCCATGCACGAGGAAAGGCAAGCAATTTCCGGCTACGCTTTCATGATTAATGGGGGAGCCGTGTCGTGGAGTTCCAAAAAGCAGTCGTTGATAGCGTTATCAACAACGGAAGCCGAATATGTGGCAGCGACGCATGCCGCTAAAGAAGCGCTCTGTTGCGCACATTAGTTTCACAGTATTTAATGAACACTTGACGGCTTACACTCTATTCGGACAATCAATCCGCTATTGCCTTGGCCAAAGACCACCAGTATCACGCCCGTACAAAACATATAGATGTCCGTTTCCACTTCATACGATGATCATCGAGGAAGGCTATATCAAGTTGATTTATTGTCCTACCGAGGAAATGGTGGCCGACGTACTCACGAAAGCATTGCCTAACATGAAGGTCAAGCATTTGCCGCTGGCTTGGACTCGCGCGGTCTTGAGGGGGAGTGTTGGAAGTCAACACCGCCGCAACTGAATTGAACATGTATGACGCGCAATTGATGCGCATCAATCTATTATAGTACGTTTCTATTCTTGCTACACCGTCTAAGCCGTGTCGAAACACTGTTTCGACGATAGCTTCTACTATTCTACCTATCTAGGCTGTGCCTACTTGACTTATATATTCTAGAGTATCATAGTGACGCCCCTCAGTCGATTGTTGCCCGACTGAGGTGAGCTGTCTTGTTTTCTACCTTGTTTGCTAGTTACTTACCTACCTATAGTCCGTAATCTTATAGGTAGATATCAATAAAGTCGATTGTTGCCCGACTGAGTCCGTAATCTTATATATCGATGATGTTTATATCTGAAATGGGTAAACTGGAAGGGAGGTGGATAGGTTCAAGTTCATGACTCCCGCTGCATACAGTGGAAACTCTACATATATCATGGTGGTCTTTCATGATGAGTGATTACTATCCGGTGTCAACATTTGTCAATTGCCGGCAGGTCAGAACAAAGTGACTGCTAGTATCAACTCATATCTATCCTTAGAGGGTTTCAGATCAGGTGTGCTGACGCTGGCATCCGTTGTTACTCTCGACGACGAATCATCAGTTCTCATGACGGATGTGCATTTTCCACGGTGATGTGACGTGCGTGACACCCAGCCTTTCGTCCTGACCACGACACGCACACATAATTGATATATCGGTAAACTCTCATCTTATTGGGGAAGGGTCAGCTGCTCATTTCTTTCCATGTGCCAGAGAATGACCAGCAAACCTGAAAGACTTTCACCTCCTGGTTTGACCACAAACTCGGGCTACTTTTCCGGCGCTCATGGATTTGTTGTGGAACGGGGAGTGTTTACAGAAGTTCACGGGGATCAAGTATGTTCTTGTTTCACCTGGTTGAATTATCCAATGATTGGTGTGCTCCAGGTTAACAACTATTACAACAATACAGCACCACCTGCTTGACTGTACCAGCTTCAACTTTATCACTGATGAGAGTCCTAGTGCATGTTCATAGGTCGTGATGACTACCTCCATAAGTTGAAGGCATTTTTTTGATGTCAAGCAAATGGGCAGAGGAAATCATTTCTCTTGTATGGGTTAGAGGCATGGGCAAAACCCAGATCTGCCTAAATTCATTGAACAAAATATGCAATTGTAAGTGTGTGATTATGCTTGGATATTATTGTGAACTGAACACCCCCCAGGTTTTCTGATATGTTCTGGATTGATGCTTCTTCTCAGGAAACCATTTTGCCTGGACTGGACCAGATTGCCCAAGACACCAATCTCAGATCTAG
>JAEBUT010000013.1:795793-911840 GCA_020011035.1 Amanita subjunquillea | reverse complement strand
ACAGGGTCAATAACATAATAATCATCCGTGATTTCTCCCGTGTCAGTGGAACTTGTCTTACACGATCAAGACCGGTAATAATATTCACATATCCAAGAGGCAGCAGATTGTTTACGTCTGCAAGTTGTTTGAATGTCTTCATAGGTTTATTGATCCACATAACTCACAAAGAATTGGCGACATGAAGTAAATTCGATATAATATTCTTGTTTCATCGGGACTCTAGACTAGCTGGATTGGGTGCATGCTGAAATATCTGTTTTTTATCCGGAGGGTGCAGTTCCATACCCCGAGAATCACGCTTTTCCCTTGCGAATTGTATCTGCCCAACTCGCCAATGGGCCGTGACTGGGACAGATAAAAGGTCTGGGGATGCCGAGCATGGGGTGGACAGGAACTAGACGAGCGGTATTGATATCAGACATTGTGAGAGAGTAAAGGAAGCTGTGGGTTTCTGAAAGATTGAAAGGGGACTGAGTATCGAATGCTTCGCCCCCTGCGTTAGTGATGACGACCAGTTGGTCCTCACGCGTGGCGAGAAGTGGAGAATTAATCAGTATCAGAGCTCAAGCGCTCATAGAACTGAGCCAATTCTATCGCGGTGGCTAGAATCATAGGAAAACGATAAGTCGGTAAAGACTAAAGCTGAGATAAGAAACGTGGGAACCAGTGCGCGTCGCGTCCTCCACCTCCACGCTGTTGCAGCATTCGGATAAGATACCAGATGAAACCACAAGCGGACGATGTTGAAGATGATCTCGCTGCAGAGGAAGAGAACAAGCTGATCAACGAGGTGGGTTCGGACGCGTTTTCTGGCCGACTGCTGACACGAATGCAACACAGGAATACAAAATTTGGTGAGGACCGTCGTGTAGAGCCGAATAAAACCCCATCGTTGATCATGTACACAAAGGAAGAAAAATGCGCCGTATCTGTACGACGTGGTTATCACGCATGCGCTGGACTGGCCGAGCTTGACATGCCAGTGGTTCCCAGACCGCGAACAGTGCGTTTTTCCGCTCTTTTCTGTTGCATTGTTGACGGCACCAACTATACCACAGATCTCCCAACAAACCATACACTACACACCGCCTCCTCCTCGGCACGCACACCTCGGGACAGGCGCAAGACTACCTACGGATTGCCACCGTGCAGATACCCAACCGGGACGGGTCCGGAGGTTCGACAAGCTCGACCGGAGCGACTACGACGACGAGCGTGGGGAGCTCGGCGGGCACAAGCTCCCTTCTGCGTCGTCCACCCCGCGCGTGCAGGTCATCCAGCGGATCAACCATGATGGGGAGGTCAACCGCGCACGGTATATGCCACAGAATCCGGACTTGATCGCGAGCAAGGCGGTGTCGGGGGAGGTGTTTGTGTTCGATAGGACGAAGCATCCGAGTGAGCCGGAGAGAGGGGGCGTTTGCAGGCCGGATATTAGGCTCGTTGGCCAGACGCGGGAAGGGTGAGTGCTGTGCTTTTTTTTTGTTGGTTTGTTGGAGTGGAGTTGATATCTGCGTGTAGCTATGGGCTTGCGTGGAGCCCCGTCAAATCTGGACATATTTTGGGTGCTTCGGAGGATATGACTATTTGTCATTGGTAAGCCTGTTTTTTTGGGTACATATGTCCAAGGCGCGGTTGTTTATCGTTGGATATGTAGGGATATTAATGCGTACACGAAGGCCAAGACGACGCTGGAACCCACAACGGTTTTCAGAGGACATACTTCCGTCGTGGGGGTGAGTCGTCTTTTTTTTTTTTTTGTCATGATTGTGTCAACTCTGTTTAGGACGTTGACTGGCATGCAACGAACGAGAATATGTTTGCTAGCGTTGGAGATGATAAATTGCTACTACTGTACGTCTGTATTTGGTTCGGTATCACTCCTTTCGTTAACCACTGAGATTCAGTTGGGACACACGCTCACCGACAGAGCCCAAGCTGCGTGTTGAAGCACACGACCGCGAGATCCTCGCAGTTGCATTCAGCCCTGCCACCGAGCATCTACTCGTGACCGGTAGCGCAGATAAAGTAAGTAACCGCTTCATTGCGTCGGTCTAGCACATGCTTACTGCTATAGACGTGCGTACTACATGATATCCGTGTGCCAACTCGAAAACTACACGTGTTTGAATCACACTCTGATGAAGTGCTACATTTGGCTTGGTCGCCGCACAATGCGACCATCTTCGCTTCGGCGTCCAGCGACAGACGGATCAACATTTGGGATCTCTCACTGATTGGGCAGGAGCAGACGCCGGACGACCAAGAGGATGGGCCACCGGAGCTATTGTTCATACATGGTGGTATGTCATAGTTGTTCCATGGTATGCGCGACTCTTACGTGTTTGTGCGCAGGACATACTGCGAGGCCGACAGATTTCTGCTGGGCCCCGCACGAGCTAGACAACTGGACGGCGACTAGCGTCTCGGAAGACAATATTCTGATGATTTGGCAGCCCACGATGCGCATATGGGCTGGTGATGCAGTTAAGATTGACGAAAAGGAATTGGAAGGAGATGCGATGGAGGGTGTGGAGGCTACTACGAAGCCGAGCACTGAAGGAGGACCGTCTACCAGCGGAAGTGGCAATGGGAATAGTGGGAGTGGGGGATTGAGAAGTCAGAGTATGAGTCTGAGCGTTGACGACGACTCTTGAATTGCGCTTGTTGCTGTCTTTGTGTGAAGAATAAAAGGACATGGATTATTTAAATAAGGGGAATGAACTGGTGCCAGAGCACTGATGTGTATGCTGACTACCTCATAGCAGCATAATCCGTGCTAGTTCGAATATGACTGCCAGGTGTGCTGAATGAGCATACACGTTACCGTCAGAGAAGCGACTGTACGTACCACCTCCAATTAAGACGAATGTTATTGCCCCCAGCGCCCAAAGGCCGATAGGACTCCTCTTTGACATCTGTTCAACCCGCGAAGGATTTGTGGGTTTCTTCCCTGCCTTGACGTCTTTTGCAAATTTGGCGTTCCGCTGACGAAGTTCGAATTGGGTGGGCTATTAGCTATCCGTTAGTCCCCCCGTGTATTGGATGTGTTTGTGTGGTTTGAACTCGCCATTTTGTGCGATAGTGCGTGGTGGGGGTCCGGAAGGAGTGTCGTACTATTACTAACGTGGCAGTTTCACACCCGCGTGGCGCTTCGTCTACATGGGCAAGTCTCTGAAATCGACGCTGCAAGCTCAGCAGTCGCGCCTGCAGAAGCAGAAAAAGGCGTTGCAGGTTGCACAAGCTGCGGAGCAAAAGGCGAAGCAGAAATACAACGGGAAAGGGAAAGGAAAGGAACAGCAAAGGCGGCGATGAGTCCTGCGAAGCGACAGACGATACCGTTCCGACCCATAGACAAAGTTCTCCTAATTGGAGAAGGAAATTTCTCGTTTACTCGTGCGCTGGTGCGATTATACGATGACGAAGCCGCGGGTGGAAGTGGCGGCAGCAGCACGGCTGTGTTTATGCCTCCGACGAATATCACGGCGACAGCGTATGATTCAGAAGAGGATTGCTATACCAAGTACCCCAATGCTAAGGAAATAGTGGAACAAGTCACGAAAAGTGGGGTGCAGGTGCTATTCGGCGTGGATGCTACCAAGTTACACAAGCTTCATGCATTGAAAGGAAAGAAATGGGATAAAATAGTTTGGAATTTTCCTCATGCAGGCGAGTGTAATGGATTTTCAGAGCATATCTCATACTTATTCGTGCGCAGGAAAGGGCATCACAGACCAGGACAGGAATATCCTGTCGAATCAACTGCTGGTGCTGGCATTTTTGCGGTCAGCAGCGAGCGTGCTTGAAACGGGTGCTGTTCCTACAATCCTCAAACCCAAAAAGAAAAACAAAAGTATCGATGATGAAAACGAGGACGATGACGAACACCAAGATCAAGAAATCGATGACGAGACTTTGCTGTACTCATCACCGCTGTTTGCAAGCTCTGATTCTGTTAAAAAAACACGGGGAACCGTTCTCATCACGCTGCGGAATGTACTGCCTTACACATTATGGTATGGTCATTCATTGAATTGCACGACTGTGATGCTCATAAGGGATAAGGGACGTGCCACGACTGGCAAAGAAACCCCCACCGCCTGTAACGGCGAGTGTACCTGACAATCCTAGGTTCATCCAGCTAAGGTCGTTCTCGTTCCTACGGAGCGCTTGGCCTGGATATGAGCATCGGATGACGAAAGGGGAGCGAGCGCATGGAACGGGAACGACGGGGGAGGGAGGGGAGGACCGGACTTGGGAGTTCTGTCTCCGGGACCCATAGTAGTAGCTTGTCACGTGACACAAGTTCCGCACCACCATGATTCCGTCTCAACGATCGTTGACGGCAAGATACCTCCCAAGTACCCTCAGTCGAATACCAGCATGCTCTGTGCTACCACGCATGTACCGAACGAATGGTTTCGTATCAGGGAAACTGAAGCTGAGGCAGAGCGATTATTCTTCGTGGAGAAGCTTCTCCTCTCAAATTCAGAGCAATATAGCAGGACCGAAACAACAACGACGTCCCCATTTTGACAAGATACTGATAGCGAATAGGTGATTGGGCTTGTTGTTTTATTTCTCTCGTCCTGACACGCGTAATAAGAGGAGAGATTGCTTGTCGTGTCATACGTTCGGCTAGAAAGTTGGGCATCAGGACCGTCGCCGTGTATAGTGAAGTTGACAAGGATGCCTTACATGTCAAACTCGTACGTTGACTTGTCTGTGGCTTTCAATGTCTCATTCGGTCGGTAGGCGGACGAGGCGTTTTGCATAGGGCCTGCCCCTTCTGCCCAGAGTTATGTTCGTATCATGTTCTTTTCCTGTTTTCTGATCCTAAGGGAGCTGAGTACAGCTCAGAATGGACCGAATCATTGATGCTTGTCATCGCAGTGGTGCTCAAGCCGTTCATCCCGGGTAAGACGCGTTTGTCCTAGCCTTGAATATGGAGGTGAATGACGTTTGGGGCCAGATATGGCTTCCTGAGCGAAAATTCTTCGTTTGCGGAAAACTAGCCCAGAAGGGATTGTGTTCATTGGCCCGCCTGCCAGCGCCATTGTTAGCATGGGTTCAAAAAGGTGCGGCCTTAATCATGTGCACTCCTACTACTACTTAACACAACATACAGCGAGTCCAAGAATATCATGTCAGGTGAAATAATCATTCTTTACGAGTTACAATGTAATTGATATGAAGGGCAGCTGCTGGTGTACCATGCGTACCTGGGTATCATGGAGAGAACCAAGATCCGACATTATTGTATGAGGAAGCTAAGAAAATTGGTAAAGTTGTTGTAGCATCCTTTAGATCGGTTCTCGACAAGCGACATTTTGTCATTCAGGTTTTCCGGTCTTGATCAAGGCCATTCATGGCGGTGGTGGTAAGGGCATGCGAATCGTGTCAGAATCAACGCGCGAGGCTTTCCTGGAAGCTTTATCATCCGCTCAACGCGAATCTCTCAAGGCTTTTGGAAACGATACGGTTCTGGTCGAGAAGTACATCCAGCATCCCAGGCATGTCGAGGTACAAGTTTTCGCGGATACCCTCGGACATGTCGTCAGCCTTTGGGAACGCGATTGCTCCGTGCAAAGAAGAAATCAGAAGATTATTGAAGAGGTGGGCTAGATCATATGTGTTCCGTCTCGGACACGTAGATATATCTTGTTTAGGCCCCTGCACCAGGGTTGACGCCAGAGCTACGCGCAGACTTGAGTGACAAGGCAGTAGCTGCTGCGCGTGCTGTCAACTACGTTGGTGCAGGAACAGTCGAGTTCATATTTGACAATGATGCCCAGAAGTTCTACTTTATGGAAATGTCAGGAGGCTTCACGCTTCGTTGTTTCATACACTAATGCTGCATCTCTAGGAATACTCGTTTGCAAGTGGAGCATCCTGTCACTGAAATGGTCACAGGATTAGACCTCGTAGAATGGCAGCTGGAGGTGATATTATAATCCACGGTTGTCGGACGTAATCTTAATTAGATGACGAACAGGTAGCGGCAGGAAATTCTCTTCCTTTATCTCAATCTTCCATTCCTCTTGTTGGCCACGCATTCGAAGCACGCATATACGCAGAGAACCCTCGTAATAACTTCCTTCCCGATTCAGGCCAGTTATTATACCTCTCGACACCAGCGCCAACGACCGTCTTTGCAACACCTTATGCAACTGATCAACTTGATGGCGGTACACCACTATCGATAGCCCCTTCACTGCGGATTGAACAAGGTTTCACTCAAGGAGCACAAATCGGCGTATTCTATGATCCCATGATTGCTAAAGTGGTAGTACATGGCCGAGATAGAACAGAAGCTCTGCGCATGCTGCGCAAGGCATTGGACGAGTATCGCGTTGTTGGTGTCTCGACGAACGTGGAATTTTTGCGTATGTTGGCGGAAACAAGTCTTTCATAGATGAGCAAGTTGAGACGGGATTCATATCGGTATATTTTTGCTGCTCCAATTTCGTTCTGAGTTGACACTCAGATTAGAAACACTTCGATGAACTATTCCCACCAGTTTCTGCACCTTCGCCGGAAGTATTGGCCCAAGCGGGTCTTTTCGTCGCGTTACGCGAAAACTCATTGCCACAACTTAAGCAATCACCATGGACGTCTTTGACGTCACGCAGGTTTGGTGGAGATGTATGCGAACGCACAATAGCTTTACAAGCCGAGTCCGACTCGGACGTGCAAGCCATAGTTCATATCGTCTTTGCGTCTCTAGGCAAATTTGACGTTACCGTTCACGCCTCGGGAGAGACGACAACCTTCTCGTCCGTTTCTGCGTCTTTGGCATCGCCCACTACGTTATCTACGACGCTCAATGCCCAATCCGTAACAACTACCATTGTCTCGCAACCTCCGCCGCCAGCTGTCCCCGTTTCACTGCAGTCGCCAAATACCATGGAGCGACTGCATGTATTCAGCGGCGGGCACAAGACGACGCTCGTACTCCGAGCGCCAAAGTGGCTTCTCTCGTTGGGAGGCGACGTCCTCAGCGCAGCAGCAGCGAAAGGCGCGTTGAAGGCGCCCATGCCTAGTCTCATTGTGGAGGTCAAGGTCAAGGTAGGCGACAAAGTGGAGAAGGGACAAGCGGTGGTCGTGCTGGAGAGCATGAAAACGGAAACTGTGTTGGAGCTAGTGTGAGTGGTGTGGTCAAGGTGGTCGGGTGTAAGAACGGGGAAATGGTGGAGGAGGGTAGAGAATTGGTTGATATCGAGGCTGAGGCTGTTGAAGAGTAAATAACCTTTTGTGAATAAACCCGTGACAGGTGACAGTAGGATCGTGGTGTAGTTGCAGGTTATCACATCGGCTCAGCATTGTTTGCGGTTCAACTTTTTAAATAATAATAACGCATGTATTTGTGATTGTTTGAACAGTATTCTTTTGATGACATGCGTCGCTTGAAGTCACTCGCGCAAAAGATTCTCATAAAACGTCGGAGGAAAGAAGAAACGAATGCTGTTAGAGGAGACGGTGCTGTTGGAGAAGGTCTTGCAGCTGGACCCTCGATGTTGTCGAACGCTACGTGCTCGATCGATCGAAGCAGCCTGACCAACGTTCGCGGTAATATGGTCAAGACTACAATCCATTATAACTACCACCTGGCGGGAGTTACGCTGAAAGCCAACGTGCCATCGACCTCAGCTGGGGGTGATATTGGTGCTCAGATAGTGGATCCAGGTACGGTTGTTGGAATAGCCATCATTGAGCAGTTGTGCTTATCTCTTCGTCAGGTGGCTCGGCATCCCCAGACCTTTTATCTGTCCCAGTCACGGCCCATTGGCGAGTTGGGCAGATACAACTCGCAAGGGAAAGGCGTGATTCTCAGGGTATGGAACTGCACCCTCCGAAAAAAAAACAGATATTTCAGCATGCACCCAATCCAGCTAGTCTAGAGTCCCGATGAAACAAGAATATTATATCGAATTTACTTCATGTCGCCAATTCTTTGTGAGTTATGTGGATCAATAAACCTATGAAGACATTCAAACAACTTGCAGACGTAAACAATCTGCTGCCTCTTGGATATGTGAGTGTTATTACCGGTCTTGATCGTGTAAGACAAGTTCCACTGACACGGGAGAAATCACGGATGATTATTATGTTATTGACCCTGTTATAAAAATCCCCTTCCTTTGCGTACATGATCAACAGTGGGGTTCATTTGGCTCCGTGCGGCGGTCCTCACCAAAATTTGCATTCCTGTGTTGCGTTCGTGTCAGAAGTCGAAACAAAGACGGGCGAGAGAACGCGTCCGAGCCACCTCGTTGATCAGCTTATTATCTTCCTTTGCAGCGACATCATCTTCAACATCGTCCGCTGTCATACCTCTGGTACTTATCTGAATCTGCAATTGCAACAGCGTGGAGGTGGCGCGCACTTTCCCGCGAGTTCTCAAAGTTTCTTATCTTAGCTTAAGCCTTTATCGATTATCGATTTCAAGCATTCGGCTCAGCTCAGCGCGCCACGCATGCGCACGAGCTCTGATGCTGATTAATTCTCCAATATGGCTTCAGGACCGGACAGAACCGAACTTCGACATCGCACAGAGTGGGTTGCTCAGGACCGACATTGGTAAATGCCCTCTGGCACACTGACAAGAACAAAGCATAGATCATCGACGTGTGTCTTACATAAAGGTTAACAAAACAAATCCGTCATCAAATGAAAAAAGAACTACGAAGTCATACTTGTGATGCAGGCTCTACAGTCCAAGCCGGACATCAACAGCACAGGATCCACTACATTCAAGTATATCTGCCTTGTGTACGTTGTAGTTGAAGTGAGACGGCCGCACCTTCATGCCACATGAGAGGACCGATAGCCTGTGTATTTAGCAAAGGCTAACACGCAGCACCTAAGTGATTTGATATATCGTTGGCTGGACGTTTGTACTCACCTCTCGCCACGCGTGAGGACCATCTCGATGTCATCACTGACGCAGGGGGGAAGAAAATAGGGAGGGTTATACATAGGAAGACGAGTAATTATTGATACTATCAGACGCTGTGAGAGTAAAGGTTTCTGAAAGATTCACGTTGTGAGGGGACCTGAATATTGAACGCTTCGCCCTCAGCATCTTTTATCTATTCCAGTCATGGCCCATTGCCTAGTTGGGCAGAGGCAAATTTTCAGGGTAAATTCAGCGTGGAAATGCACCATGCGGAAAACATATATCTTGGCATGCAGGTACTGAATTACACAGTCACGCAATCCAGCTAGTCTAGAATCCTGATGAGGCTCGCCGAATGAGAATACGCCACTCAACGGTTCAACGTTCAAGCCTGATATCTACACCACAGTGTCCAACATCCAAAGTCAGTACACAATTGCCGAATGTACGTTGTAGTTGAAGTGAGACGGCGACACCTTCATGGCATACGAGTGGATCAATAGCCTGAGACCGTGCATTTAGCAAGGGCTAATGCGTAGCACGTAAGTGGTTTGATACATCGTTGGCTGGATGTTGTACTCACTCCTCGCCACGCGTGAGCACCATTTCGATGTCATCAATAACGCAGGATGGGTGACCCCAGCGTCCAGGAAGACGAGCAGTATTGATTTTGAGAGAGAGCAAAGGAAGCTGTAGGTTTCTGAAAGATTCACTTTGTGAGGGGAACTTAGTATTGAACTCTTCGCCCCCCAGTATCTTTTAAACGTTCTCCCATTGCGTAGTTGGACAGAGGCAAACCTCAATCCACAAGCGAAACGACTACGGAGCGCGACTCTCAGGGTAATTCCAACGTGTAAACGCACCTTGCGGGAAAAACCGATATTTCGGCATGCAGGTACTGAATCTTTATGTGCCAATTCTTGGGCAAGTGCCTTGTCGGCAAATCATTTACTTAACGAAGTCGAGCGGCGATTCGTCGGGCATGAGGATGATGCCCAAGTTTGACCCTAGACAGGAAATTTGGTTCCATGCAAGTGGTTCGTTATAATCCCATATTGCCAATACCCCGCGCCGTATCTTTATTGAGCGCTGTGCTGACCCATACCTGTAGCATAAGTTCGTTGCGATTATGAAAATGATCATTAAGTCGCCTTGCATCTCATTTTTGCCATTCCACATGGAGAAAAGTAGCCAAATGTGAGACGAACGATATCACTTTCGAACCAACCAGATACAGGCCTGCTCTTCGTTGATCGGCCGTCCATTGTTGTCAGCGGGACCTGATCGGAACCAAGCGAGTGAAGGTCGATTGCGCGAGGCCCCACCCTTCCTACGACTCGATAGAAATACCGAATCATCAGCCCTTCCAGAACAACACTCAATACTATTATGAGATAGCTCGTACCGTCTTCTACCGCCCTGACCAACCGAGGAACTCACCTCCCAATGCGAGCTTTTGTAGGACATCGAGAGAGGCACACATCAACGTTGGCTGGGCAATTGCCATGCGGGCCTGTGTCTTTGCCATCTGTTTCTGTGCTTTCCAGTCCATCACCACACAGATCGGCGTATCTTGATGTCATGGTATGGAAGACGATACACCTTGTTGATCAGCTTGTTAGCGATATCATCTTCAACATCGTCCACTTGCGGTTTCGGAGCCACACGCACTGGTTCTTTATCTCAGCTTCAGCCTTTATCGATTTATCGGTTTCAAGCCACCGAGATAGAATTCGGCTCAGCTCAGCACCATGTATGAGCTCTGATGCTGAATAAGGCTTCAGGACCAGACAGACCCGAACTTCGAGAGTGGGTTGCTTAGGGCGGCTGACATCGCTAAATGCCCTCACACTGACAAGAACAAAAGTACAAGTTTATTGACTATAACACCAATTGTCGACGTGGGCTATAAAACAAGTCCATCATACAATGAAAAAGAACAACCACGAAAAGATGAGTTAAACCAGTGCTTCACCACAAGCAAAAGTCATACTTGTGATGCAGGCTCCACAGTCCAAGACGTCCAAGCCTGATAGAGTGTCTACTACATCCAAGTCAGTACAACCACCTTACGTTGTATTTGAAGTGAGACGGAGACACCTTCACGCCATATGAGTGGACCAATAGACTGTGCATTTAGCAAAGGCTAATGCGTAGCACGTAAGTGGTTTGATACCTCGTTGGCCGGATGTTGTACTCACTCCTCGCCACGCTCGAGGATCATCTCGATGTCGTCACCAACGCAGGGGCGGCTCCAAGGCTTTTGGAGAGGAAGACAAACAGTATTGATGTCAGACATTGTGAGAGAGAGCGAAGGCTTCTAAAAGATTCAAGTTCTGAGGGGAACTGAGTATTGAGCACTTCGCCCCTTGCATTTTTTATCTGTCCCAGTCATGGCCCATTACCTAGTCGGGCAGAGGCAAACCTCAATCCGTAATACATAAACCTATCTCGCAGACGTAAACAATCTCTGCCTTGCGGCTCTTGGTCGATATACGAGTATCATTTTCGTTTATTTAACGGCTGGTTCAAACCGACATGGGAGTGACCGCAGAGGATTACTATTAATAAGACCCTTTGCGGTATTGCTTCTCCCGTGGATTTCAATATCTGCGATATCGTTCTTCCCGGAATGTGTGATATGTTTCCAACTATATGAGGTAACCTGAGAACATTCAACCTGTTACTTTGATAACTGCGGAGAAAATGCGCCTTCTGTAACGAAAGCGGCCAGGGTAAGTGCCTTGTTGGCAAATTATTTACGCAAGTCCAACGAAGTTGAGCGGCGATTTGTCGGGCATGAGGATGAAGAGCCTGACCCATCGTTAGGCAATCTTCCGTCTCATTTTTGCATTCCACCAATCTCTACGCTTCCTATCTTTCCGATGGCAGTCTTCCATCAGCAAGTTGTATGGCACGCTATGAATACAGAATCATGAGCCTTCCAGAACTATACCCATATCATTCCGAGATTACGTGCACCCCATCTTATACTGCCCCTAACCGACCGAGGAACGCACCTTGGCCTGTGTCATTGCGATCTGTTTCTGCACTTGGCAGCGAGGCATCCGGGATAAGCTTTCTAGTCCATCACACCATACAGGTCGGCCCGCACTCATCTGCGACGTGCGAGCCGAGGCAACGATGGAGGTTGGACCCCCGCATGTCTGAAAGTGACACAGTGTGGATCGATGTGGCAGCGCGAGAACGGAATGCCCGATTTCCACGAATCTTCATTGACATGGGAGAGGCGATCCTCACCAAATTTTGTATTTCTGTGTTGCGTTCGTGTCAGTAGTCAAAACGCGTCCGACCCACCTCATTGGTCACTTCCTGTGCAGCGAGATCACCTCCAACAAGGCTTCAAGCTTCAGGACCAGACAGAACCGGACAGAACCGAACTTCGACATCGCCCAGAGTGCTCGGGGCTCACATCGGTCAATGCCCACACTGACGAGAACAAAAGTACAAGTTTATTGAAATCGTTAACTGTTTACAAAACAAGTCCAACATGAAGTGAAAAAGAACTACTACGAAAAGATGAGTTAATTCAGTGCTTCACCATAAGCAAAGTCATACTTGTGATGCAGGCTCAACGGTCCAATCCTGATATCAACAGCATAGTGTCCACCACTACATCCAAGTCAGTACAACTGCCTTACGTTGTAGTTCAAGTGAGACGGCGGCACCTTCACACCAGACTGTGCATTTAGCAAAGCCTAATACGCAGCACATAAGTGATACATTGTTGGCCGGATGTTGTACTCACTTCTGGCCACGCTCGAGGATCATCTCGATGTCGTCGCCGACGCAGGGGATGCTCTCAGGCCTGCCGATAGGAAGACGAGCAGTATTGATGTCAGACATTGTGAGAGAGAGTAAAGGAAGCTGTAGGTTTCTGGAGGATTCAAGTTATGAGAGGAACTGAGTATTGAACACTTCGTCCCCAGCATCTTTTATCTGTCCTAGTCATGGCCCATTGCCTAGTTGGGCAGACGTAAACAATTCCTGCCTTGGCTCATGGTGGATATGCGAGTAGCGGTACGGCTAAATCCGCTCTGTGATCATCCAATGATATCGTTTTTCCTGGAATGTGTGATATTTCCGAATATATGAGATAACCTGAGAACAGTCAACCTGTCACTTTGATACATAACTGCGGAGAGAATGCGCTTTCGGTGACGAAAGCGGCTAGGGCAAGTGCCTTGTAGCCTAGTTCAACGAAGTCGAGCGGGATTTGTCGGGCATGAGGGTGATGGTCAGTCTGACCCTAGACAGGAACATTTAGTTCCATGCAAGTGATTATAACACCGTATTGCCAATAGCTGCCATTCCGCAGAGAAAAATGGAGGGCGGCCAAACGTGAGAGTATCACTTTCAAACCAGCCAGATATAGGCCTACTTTTCACTGATCGGCGCTTCATTATTGTTCGGCTAGGTATACACGCGGGAAAGGCTGGCCATGAGGCGGACGCGCTGAGAGGTCATCCCGCGATGGCCCACGGCTACACGGCGATGGCCATATCGGAACCAAGCGAGTGAAGGTCAATTGCCCGAGGTGAGGGCGACCTGGAGGGAGGGATTCAGGCCACCGTCCAGCAGCCTGAATAATGGGCGATGGCGGCAGTGGTAGTTGCCCGGCCTGCTCGCAGCGAGTGTATGCTGAAGTTGTGGCCAGCGGATGTACAAGGAACCACGATCGCCGTGCGGGCCTGCGTCTTTGCGATATGTTTCTGCACTTGGCAGCGAGGCACCTGGGATGGGCTTTCCAGTCCATCCGCCGCCCGCACTCATCGCAACTATGATGCCCGTGCTGGAGGTTGGATCCCGAGCTGATACCTGTTTTTCGAGGTCGGCGCACGACTAGGTCAGCCTTGACCTCGCATTCCGGTGCCACCAGCGATGAAGGGCGTCAATATAGATCGATTAGTACATCAATGTCGTGCGCGTGCGTGCTCGTTCTATCTGCCGACGAAGTTTGTCTGCAGAGCTTACTAACAGGCTAGATTTAGATTCGCGAGGGAGTAGAGTATTGAACGCTGACCCGTCAACGCCTTTTATCTGTCCAAGCCATGGCCCAGGCTCATTCCTAGTTGAGATAGGTCTATTGCAAAGATAAGATGAACGCGTTGGCACTGGGGACGGTTGGTTGGCGGATCCCTGATGGGAAGCTGCAGCGAGCCGATGAGTAAGTGATTACGATTTCGCGCTGATGTGCGCAACAACATCATAGCGATGGCCTTCAGTGCTGAGGTTGTCAAAGTCGGACAGCCCCCCATTAACTCGTCCTATAATTATCAAACGGATTTGGTCTGCCCTTCACTGTTGCTCTTTCTAGTCATGTGTAAATCGTACAGGCCTCGCTTCCTTTGAGATTCCCTTTGCGCCAACGCTGTATACTACTGGCATACGAATCCTTCATGAATGAATGACGGCGTCAGAAAGTGAATCGGGACAAGATAACTTGGATCGATTTGGCGGTCACTTTAACCCGAGAACGGAGTGCCCGATTTGGACGCGGAAGCACCTTTGTTCCCACGAATCCTCATTGGCCCAAGCACGAAAATAAATACGCCCACGTCCGTCCTTCAGTCAACTATTATCGTATGCACGTATGTGTGAAAAAAAAAAGAGGAAGTCGAAAGCAACTGCCATCATCCTTGCTCTGCGAAGGTATTCTATGTTTCGTTAGGCCGTACTAGTGAGGGTAGATGGCACACGCGCGCGCGCGCTCTCTCTCTAATAAGAAAGACACGAAACCGTTTTACGATGCCGCCTTTTCGTACTTGATTAGGATCTTCTCTAAATCAAAACGTGGATCTTCTGGGTCCTCCGTTATCACTGCACAAGCAAGCACCATACGTCAACAACGCAACCCTCCCAACACACAAGCACAACAATCACAAGAGGAGAGAGTCAGAGAGAGACACGCACCGCTGGAATCCTTGACGGCCTCTTTTTGTCTCCTATAAGCATTCTTTGCGTCCTTGACCAGACGTTGCCGGTCGTGAATGGCATGTTGTATTTTATGCTTGTCATGCAAGGCCTGGAGCGTCCTGCGGTGGTACCAGCCGTACGTAACGCCGAACGCGAGAGCGGAATACCGAACAACCTGAGTGTAACAACAAAAGCCATGAGCCAACAAGTCTTTAAGTCTGAGCGAAAAAAACACATCGTACGTTCACGGTGGGAGAAGCCATGGTTTCTACTGTTGCAAGCGTCCGCCTCACTGAAAAGGAGGTGATGAGAGGTAGAAGACGCGAGCAGAGACTTGGAGCACACCTGAACTCTGGTAGAGAAACGACGTTGTTGGCCGGAGAATTTCGGCAGTGGCTTATGTAAGCGAACTTAAGGCTGGTGGTATACATACAGGATATACGTTAAGCATAAGCATACGTGTATACAAGACCAGGACAGATGCTAGAGACAGGGATGCAGGTATCGATAGGCGTCGTTACGATGCCTTGGCAGATCTTGCATTCGCATTCTTTCGTCTACCTCCTCTCGAAGGCCTATGCGAATTCCGCTTCTTATTGCATGTAGCGCAGTACCAATGTCCTTCGGGTATCGACTTGAGACCCACACACGCCAAATGGAACTACGCCATCATCGTCAACCCAAAGCCAAGATATCAAAAGCCACAAAAAGCCACGTACCCATTCTCGCTCGCAGTTGACATCGTCACATGCAATCATCTCACCATAACTGACCCCACCACATAAACAATATCTCTCATCCTCCACTTCATCCCCATCCATCATCTCACCCATATCTGGTGCACCCGGAGTCACTTTTGCAACCGCCGCATCCGCTTGCTGGATCCCCACCGCGGAACTGTTGGCCCTCTGCACGGGAGGCATGCCCGGTCCCTCCAGCTGGTGGGGGTTGGGGGGTGTCCAGTCAGGCACGAGCGTATCTCCATACATGGGATCCAGATGCGACGACATCTTGTTGCCTAGGCCACCCGCATACACCGACGCAGAGGATCCAGCAACGGCTTGTCTGCCAGTGTAACCAGCACCTCCCCAACAGTCGCAGCGGCAGAGTTGGACGAAAGTAGGGTACTCCCATACTGGTTCCTCGCACCCGAATTCGTGCCACCGTTCCCCGCTGCACTACCACCTCGACGAGAGGCACCGTTCGTAGAAGCGGGAGGAGTCATATCGTCCCGTTGTAGGTGGTACGCATCGCCGGGGTTGGGGGTTTGGCCGCCTTTGTTGTTGCGGCCGTTTGTGTTGGCGCTGACGCGCTGTCTGGAATTGGTCGAGGTGGGTGCCCCGCGAGAAGCGGCACCTGATCCGCGTGCATTCGCCACGCTTGAATTGGGGCCCTGGTGTATGTGCGAGGTGACAGAGACGAGAGACTCGGAAGGTGATGCTGCGCGTTCCGCTCTGCAGTAATTATCATAGATATGAAATTATAAACGGCATAGGACAGATATGCGTACCTTCTTCTCGCATTGTTTCTTGACCTACCACCCTCTGTGGCTCTATCCTTCCGAGGTGACCTAGAGAGAACATCCGGATCGTCATCTTTCGCCACGCGCTTCCGTTTGGCAGGACTAGGGTCCGCAGTGGACGCGTTGAGCATGGAACCGGCGTTGGGCTTGCGTTTCTTGCCCGACTCGAAGGAGTTAACGGGCATGAATGAACGGGCAGCGACATGCGGGTAGGTTGTGCGGCGAGCGAGGGTCAGAGGGTCAAAGTCGGGCAGAATGTCGAGGAGAGTGCGGAGATGGGTTGAGTGGGACTTGAGATTGTCGGCGGCTTGGGAAGCGACGCGGATTTTGTCCTCGCCACCGAGCTTGAGGCGAGCGGCCTCCTCTGCGATTTCTGTGAGCAACCAGAGACGCTCCTCCTTGGGAGCTACCCCGCGCTCGATCATCTCTGTCAGGGAGTAGATTTTGGCGGTGATAGAGGCCATGGAAGAGGAGAGGACGGCATCGAGCTCTCTGAGGTCAGCAAAGTTGCGAGAGAGGTCGAGGGGGAGAGAATCAAGGGTATGTGTGTATTCAGCAAGGAGAGCGAGAGAAAAGGAGGCGGAGGCGCGGCGGAGGTCCATGGTGGCGGAGCAAAGGAGAATTAAGCCGAGTTTATCATACACGCGCTATCGATACAGTCGTCCATCCCTTTCCTCCTCAATACCCCCGCTTGAGCCCTCCTGGTGTCCGAACTCCCCCTCCATGCCCCGGCCTCCCTTGCGTCCCTACAGCTGCTCCAAATGCCGCATACATCGCATGCGTCTCACGCGGATTCGGCTGGAACCCCGCAAATGCGTTGGGTGTGATGCTTCCCCTGGGGAAAAACCCGAATATGGGTGATGTCGAAGGCAGCGAGAAAGAAAAAGGAGACATCATTTTCGTCTAGAGGGTGTGTCCGCGTTGTGAGGAGTGATGCGCGACAGGTGCAGCTGTGCACGGTGTGTTGCCTGGACACCAGCGCAAGCCAGCGTTAAGTAGCGTCGCCGCCGTCCACAACGAGCACAAGGCAATACCCATATCTGGTTGCTTTCCATATCCGGCTCAAACGAATACCTATAAGTGGCTAAACACGTGACTATCGACGTTTCGACCCTCGCAGCTCGTCCAATCCAGGAGAACTCCGTCGTTTGCTGTCAGAAAAATACAAGACTCATATCAGAAATACAACAACTTCCCAGAACAACACTTACCGACTCGAGCTGCGTTCCTCCGGCTCTCCGCTTGGCGTTCTGCCGCCTTCTCTCCCACCTCCACCTCCGCCATAGTCCAACCCATCCACTGCCGGTGCATTGCCATCTCTGTCCTTGTATTTGTTTTGGTTCCGCGGCCCTGTCGGCACGTTGGGAGGCAATGGTGACGCAGGTCGAGGAGCAGTAGGCACTGTACAAGTACTTTGTTAATCTCTTAGCGATAGCTATACTCAACATCGTACGCACCTCGTCCTCTGACAGGGAACCCCCGTCCTCGCGGCATCGTAGGCGCAGCACGTCCTCGGTACGGTGCAGGTGCCACAGGCGTCGCCCCACGCGCACCAGACCCAGATACCTGCGCCGCCGGACCAGATGGTACATTCGTCGGCCCCTCCATAGTCTGATACATTTGCTGTCCCATCACCTGTTGCTCCTGCCAACACATAAACTCGGATCCACATCTGCCAGTAATCGCAAACACCCACCTGCATACCGAAATCACCTCCCATTCCCATATTCATAGCCCCACCGCTGAACCCATCCTGCATCATCCCACCCACCTGTTCCGGTGTGCCCGTCCCTCCCACTCCCACTCCTACATTCACTCCTGGCTGTCCGCCCTCCTGCATCTGCATCAACGCATTGCCCATCCCCATGTCTCCGTTCAGCCCCATTCCCATCCCCATCGGCCCCATCATGTTCGCCATATCCATCATCACTCCCGGTCCCATCATACCAGGTCCTGGCCCACCCGCATTCATCAGTGCCGTCATACCCGTCATCACCATTTGCCGAACCTCGGGCGGCAAATTCGACAGCTGATCTTCCGGCATACCCGTAAAGGTCTACACACACCTCTTCAATCACCTCACGTCCTTCAAAAAGAGCGGAAACCAGACTCACGATCAAATTCGCCTTGAGCACATTCGCCATCTCACCCAGTTCTCGTCTTCGGTAACAATACGCTTCCCAAGACAGCTCATCAAACCCATAGTTGAACCAGTCACTGATATCAGACCCGGGCCTTCTCCACGGCTTATCCGTCATATTCGCCATGTCCACTTCAAATATAGACCGCCCATCGAGCATCCCCGGCACCGTAGGGTCGATAGCAGGATGGGACGGCGGCGCAGTGGCGGGTGGCAGTGTCGACGTGTCCACACCATCTTGCTGTTGCCCACCTTCTTCAAAATGTACTGCAACGTGCGTTGGCACAAGCGCCTGTTGTGGGGTTGGCTGTGTTGTTGGAGGAGGAACGGGCGTGGGTTGCGGTGGCATTCCCCCCCGGGGCATCGGCGTATATTCAGTCGTTAGTGTCGGTTGAGGTGGTGCATGAGCACCTGAACGTTGTACACCATTAGTTACCAGCGACCCACCCTAGATGCAATAAAAAACGCTCACCTTTGCTAGGCGACGGAAGGGGAGCTGCACTTGGTTTACTGCGCACATTTTGGGTCCTTGTCCCATCAGCGCACACATCTCCAAACCTATTTACACAACGTACCGGAAATCCAGCGAGCGGTTCGGTGGTTCCATAATAAACTCGATTTCCTGTACCTAGTCAGCATTGTCCTCTCGCACTAGAACGTCTTACGAACATCATCTTCCTCGTCACTCTCCTCTCCCAGCTCGACTTGCTCGACTTCCTCCTGTCCTGCCTCTTGAGCCTGAGCTTGCGCCTGGGCCTCAGCCTCAGCCTCAGCCTGAACCTGAGCCTGCGCATGCGCCGCCTGAACAGCCATTATCGCAGCCGTAGCTGCACTGACCGCATCCGACAGACCGGGAACAACTGCATCTGCACTCTCGGCCTCCGTTTCGAGCAGCGCTACGATCCCGTTTCCAGGCTGCGCCTTGTCAAAGGATGCTCTGTCGATAGTTGAGCCTGTGCAGCGACCAAGAGAAGAGAATGACGACTCACGCTTGTGGTACTGCGCATTGTGAGTGAAGAGGTCAGAACGGAAGCGCGTCGCGAGAATGGTGTGTGCACTCACTAGGTGTTACGACCGGTGGCGACTCGGTAGACGTTCGCATTTTGCTAAACTCTGTTGTCGTTGCTATCGCTGCCGCTGCCGTCCCTACAGAGCCGCCATAGAGGTACTCGTCATCGTCATCCCTGCCATATTCAATGAAGGTAAATTGTTGCTCAGTACATTTACACAGGCCACAAAGTAGCTCGGACAAACATCATTTTCGGTCAATTTGTCACTTCGCAAGGGCCCCCTTTCAACTTTTTCTCTTTCTCTCGCTCGCCAATGTGCAAGTTGGCTTCGGTTGTGTAAGGGATTTCGGTTAACAGTCGTCACACTCTGACTGTCACGATGTTCTCAACAAATACCAACAAACACATTGTTCCTTATGATGATGTCATCATCTCTCTATACGAATGTCCTGAGTGAGGGTTCTTATCTCAGTATCAGTCTTTATCGTTTTCCCAAGATTCAAGCCACCGCGATAGAGTTCAGCGCTCTGATCTCCAATAAGACTTCACGACTGGACAGAACCGAGCTTCAATATGGGTTTTATACGTTTACAAAACAGATGCAACATAAAATGAAAAAAGAACGTTATCTATGAAAAGATTAGTTAACCCCAGTCCTTCACCACAAGCAAAGTCATACTTATGATACAGGCTCAATGGTCCAAGCCCGGTATCGATAGACGGTGCATTTAACAAAGGCTAATTAATATGTAGCACGTTGATACACCGTTGGCCGGATGTTGCACTCACTTCTCGCCACGCGTGAGGACCATCCCGATGTCGTCACCGACACAGGGGGGGATCATGAAGGGAGGGAGACGGAGAGGAAGACGGGCAGTATTGATGTCAGACATTGTGAGAGAGAGTAAAGGAAGCTGTAGGTTTCTGAAAGATTCAAGTTGTGAGGGGAACTGGGTATTGAACGCTTCGCCCCCAGCACCTTTATCTGTCGTAGCCATGGCGCATTGCCTAATGTGCGATGATAACTGCGGATAAAATGCGTTTCCTGCAACAAAAGAAGTACCGATAAGACTTTCATAAGACCTGCCTTGAGGCAGCCTAGTCCAACGAAGTCGAGCGGCGATTCCTCGGACATCAGATGGTTTGACAAATCTGACTCTAGACAGGTGTATGAGGAAATTTGGTTCCACGCAACTTGAAGCGATTCGTATTGCCAATAGCTCGTGCCATATATTTATTTAGCGCCATGTCGACGATGTGATTATAAGAAAGGTCGACCATCTTTCATTTTTGCTATTCTACATGGAGAAAATCGACAAGGGCGATATGTCTTTCTCATGTACCAACCAGATATGGACCTGCGTCTACGGGGAAAGCCATGAGGCGGGCGCCATGGCTTAGTAATGGCTACATGGTGATCGCCAGATCGGAACCAAGCGAGTGAAGGTGAGGGCAGCCCACAGGAGGAAGGAATTCTTCCGGATGCGCCCGGCGGCCTGCTCGCGGTCCTGCTGAAGTAGGCTTGTGGCCGGCCAGGATGGAACGGGAACAGGGAGTCGCGGTAAGCGCGAGTCCTATGGCACTATAATGATGGCGGGTGATGCTGTCGTGCATCACATCAGGTCACAGATTCTCAAGCAGGCTTTCGTTCTCCACTGGAATCGAATGAATCAGCTCCATGAAGAGAGAGATGATCTATTCGCATAGAAACTGCTATCATACATTTTTATTTGTAGCTATGGTCAATCGCGGACTGCGTGTCTTCAATTTACTTTTAGCGAGTGACAAGGCAGCGTGACTCGCCCAAATTTAGAACAAAAATTATCCTTTTTAACGGTCTTCTAAGTATATTTCGGAGATGCTATGGCTTACAATCAATGGATTTGGCTTGAATTACAGCCCGCAGAGTCATTTTGCACGAGGGTACCACCCGCCATCAAAACGCATGAGAGAGTGTCACCCACCATGCATAGTACTCATCTGCGATGTGCGAGGGAGGCGGATGCTCCCTTGTTCCCACGAATCTCTATTGGCCCAAGCAAGAAATAAATACGTTCACTGGCAGGTCTGCCTGCTTCAGAAGACTCTGATATGGATACTGTGCATTGTGAGCGAAGAGATGTCACGACAGGATTCTTCACCTTCATCCCTGCCATATTCGACGAAAGCAATTGCTGCTCAGAGGTCACAAAGTAGCTCGGACAACATCAATTCATCGCTTTGCAAAGACCTCCTTTCAGTTTTCTCTCTAGTAGCGTGAACGGATTTAGTTAAAAGTCGTCACACACTGACTGTCAAGGCATTTCTAAACTAAAGCAAACACGCTGTAAAGTGTACGTTTCACCTCGAGTCTGACAGTCTCAAAGTTAGTGAAGGAACTTACCAAACCCTTTATTTTTTGATTCCATAAACTACGCAGGACGAAATATATATACAAGAGTTGTTGCTGCCTAGAGGTTGGAATTTACAAGAGAGACATGCACCTTCAATTGATAAACCAAGATGAGACGGTTTTGATCAGTGCTAATCGTAAGTCTGTGTATTCACGGAATGCTCTGACAAGGCAGTCGACGAGATGTAGCCTACGGCACTAGCACCTTAAGAAAAAACTTGCCAATATACCCTTGTAGCCGCCCTCATCACCAACGAGTTATCGGACCGTCTCCAACTCAGAAATTCGGAGATGCGCAGGTCGAATACAGCGTGACAAACAAACGCGGAAGCACACTGACAGCGCCAGAATCGATTAGGGTCACTTGCAGCGTATGGTAGTCGACGAGGAAGTTTCGTGGCTTGACGCCCCTTTGAACCATCACCAGCTGCTGGGCACTACGCGGACGGTATTTGCAAAGAGCCTGCAGTGAAATCAGTGATTGACCAGAAGGTGCAATAGGGCTCAACCGTACCGTGTTTATACGTCTCTCGATGGTAGCGCATGGGTGCAGTGAAACGGTGCTCTGAAGTTGCCGAAAAACGGACGACGAGCGAGGCCACTTTTCGCACGAACGGCGGTACTTTGCGTCTTCCCAGAGAAGGACCCAGCACTTTAGCCTGATCACTTTCTTTGTGGTACCGGTAGAGCAAGCAGGAGATTTACGGACCCCTGACAAGTGGCCAACCAGTACAAAAAGGATCACCATTCCTGGTAAACTCCGACCACAGCATTGATTTTATACTAACCGCTTATATTATCGGCCTGTTTGAAGTCTGGCCGATCGCTGGTGGGACTGGAATTAGAATGAAAATGAAAACGAAAATCGTGAGGAATGCTGACCTAGTTGTAAGCCGACCTTTCCAACAACTTGCGCTGATACCCGTGCGGTTCAGACGCCTCCAACACGGGCATTATCGTTGGCTCGTCGCAGGCGAGTGGGTATGTCAAGATAAGTCGCACCTGAACGTGTGGCAGACTGGGAAGAACAGAAAAGGCACAGGCGCACACGGCGATCGTCGCAGCCAACGTTGATGCGTACCTTTCTGGACGGACGTTGAGGTCGTACAAAGGTTCACCTGAGATGTTTTTGATAACCATTGGAAAGGTGGGTTCCTCTGCAGGTCAAGTTTGGTATACGGTTTACTGTGCGGTAGAAGACGGGTGTGGGTTATCTTGGAATAATGTGGGGTGTGTAAAGTCAATGGTTTTTTTTTTCATTGACAATAGAGTGACAGTGATTTCTAGCGAGTCACAGGTTGCGCTTGCCGTTTGACTTAGTGCGGAGACGATTTGCCGGTTCGCGACACCTACACATTCAAGGTAATGGCATGACTCCAGTGATCCGTGGAGAACGAAGTTCATTTGAATAGCTTCAAGCCACCGCGATAGAATTCGGCTAAGTTATGTATGAGCGCTGATGCTGATTAAATGAATGACCAGACGAACTTCGACATCACAGTATGTACATATACGGGAGTGGGTCGTTAGACTCAGGACTGATATCGGTAAATGCCCTCCCGCTGCAAAGAACAAATTTATTGATCATACCACCGATCGTCGACGTAGGTTATATATACGTTTACAAAACAGATCCATTGAATATAAAGTGAAAAGAAAATGAGCTATCTAGGAAAAGATAAGTTAATCCAGTGTTTCACTATAAGCAAAGTCATACTTGTGATGCAGGTTCAACGGTCCAAGCCTGATATCAGCATCACAATGTCCACCCCTACAACCAAGTCAGTACAGTTGCCTTACGGTGTAGTTGAAGCGAGATAGCGAACCGATAGACTTTGCATTTAGCAAAGGCTAATAATACGTAGCGCGTAAGTAATTGGATATATCGTTGGCAGGATGTTGTACTCACTTCTCGCCACGCGTGAGGACCATCTCGATGTCGTCACTGACGCAGGGGGGAATAAAAAAGGGAGGGAAGATGAAAGGAAGACGAGCGGCATTGATGTCAGACATTGTGAGAGAGAGCGCAGGAAGCTGTAGGTTTCTGAAGGATTCAAGTTCGAAGGGGAACTGAGCATTGAACACTGTGTCCCCAGCACTTTTTATCTGTCCCGGTCCTGGCCCATTGACGTATGGAAAGCCGAAATAATTGCGATTCCTAGGGTAAACCCATGCTTGTTCACGCCTGCTATTGTCCTACGCCCACTATCCCTTTTCCTGCGATGTGAATACATCATGTGGTCTTTTTAGCGAAACACATATGTAATACTACTTGACACGCGAATCACGTTTCAAGCGGGCACGAGCTTTTTTTGGTGAAGTAAAGTTTCGGCGCATCTGATATTGTCAGTGCCACACGTTCCCGAGTTGATGATCTGAAAACATACTGATGGTTATTTTGCCCCCGTCTCCGAGTCGACATAGTACGAGTATGGTAGTAACTTGAAATTCGCGTCTGAAAAACAATTATGGAACTATGTATATGTGACGTGCAGCGATGGACACGCTGTGGCGCACATTTCGTAAATAGCGACCAGTAGTTCACCGAATCTTGCTAGACTGAAGTGATGCTAGTCTAGAATCCTCGCCGAATAAGCAACATATGTGATCGAATTTACTTCATCTGGTCGTAAACTATTTACGTACTGAGGTTCCAGCCTGCCAGATATGAGATGGTTTGATGTAATTCGCGCGTCACAACTGGAAAGGGCTGATAAATGCTTGTCCTATCTCGTAGCCAGATATGGGTATGAAGGTCTTACTACCGGATAGAAAGAAAGACCGTAGCGAACAGCGTGATATATACATGCATTCACCTCACCGGAAAAGGGATAGGGGTGCTTGGCGCGGGTTACCCTGGATTATTTCGTTTCTGCCATCGGCGGATTGTGCTTTCCATTACTTACGTCAATGGGCCGTGGCTGAGACAGATAAAAGGCGCTGGGGACACAGTATTCAATGCTCAGTTCCCCTCCGAACGTGAATCTTTCATAAACCTACAGCTTCCTTTACTCTCTCTCTCTCACAATGTCTGACATCAACACTGCTGCTCTTCCTTTCTTCTTCCCTCCCTTTTTTATTCCCCCCTGCGTCAGTGACGACATCGAGATGGTCCTCACGCGTGGCGAGAAGTGAGTACAACATCTGGCCAACGGTGTATCAAATTACTTACGTGCTGTGTATTAGCCTTTGCTAATACAAGGTCTATCGGTTCGCTGTCCCACTTCAAATACAACGTAAGGCAACTGTGCTGACTGAGACGTAGGAGCGGACACGTGTTGTTGATATCAGGCTTGGACCGTTGAACCTGCATCACAAGTATGACTTTGCTTATAGTGAAACGCTGGATTAACTTATCTTTTCCTAGATAACTCATTTTCTTTTCACTTTATGTTGGATCTGTTTTGTAAACATTTAAAACCCACGTCGACGATGTTATAGTCAATGAACTTGTACTTTGTTCTTGTCAGTGTGAGGGCATTTACGGATGTCAGCCTGAGTGACTCGGTTCTGTCCAGTCCTGAAGCTAGGTTATTGCAGAATTGATCAGCATCAGAGCTCGCATACGACGCTGAGCTATCCCTGTGGCTTGAATCCATTTAAATGAGCGTTCGAGGCTCCCCATGGGTCATTACAGTCATCCTTTGGACCGCGGCGAATTGTACTTGCTGCCGCTCAGCCAAGATTTACAACGAGGACACCCACGCCGCAGAGAGCCTTGAGTTAAGCCGTGCCATCGCAGTCTCATTAACACGCGAGAACATATTGGAATGTTCACCGATGCTGCAAAGTACAACACAAGTTACAATGCTGACTCATCTGGAGAATGTTTGCGCTGCTCCCACGCCACGTTGCCCACAGATTGCAATTATTGTGAACATATTACGATTCGCTAGAAATACAAAATCGTCCATCACAGTAGTACTAATAGCCCACAGACTTTCTGAGATTGTCAATGAAAAGGCCCTTTGACTTTACAGTCCTGGTAAACCAATCACCCATAACTATACCCCACATCATTCCGACATAGCTCACACCCGCGTGCTACCGCTCAGTCAGACCGAAAAGTAAAGCCTAGCAGACTGAACAACGCACCTTTCCGAGAGTGATTACAATCATCTCAGGCGAGCCTTTGTACGACGTCAACGTCCGTCCAGAGAGGTACGCATCCACGTTGGCCGCAACGATGGCTGCGTGTGCCTGTGCCTTTGTTATCTGTTTTTGTTCTTTCCAGTCGATGATATCGCCCAGGGCGAAGATCTCCTGGTAATCGTGGAGTTGGAAGGTCGGACGTGTCTTGACGTATCCACGCTCATTTGCGACGTGCGCCCCAAGAGAAGTAACGATAAAGCTCGTGTTGGGCGTTGGACCCCGGGCCGATACCTATTTTGCAAATTCACGTCAATGAGGGTGGTGGTGGGGAATGGTTAACATACGACTAGGTCAGCCTGGACCTCGCGACCTTTTCGTGTTCTAATCCCGGTTCCAGCAGTGATGTGACCGACTTCGAATGTGTCGATATAATCGTTCAGTATAATATCAACGCCATAGGCGCGCGTCCGACTTTCTACGCGCTGACGGAACTTATCTGGGTATGCGGCGTTTAGCAGGCCAGAGTCACCCTAAACTAGGGTGACTTTCTTATGCTATATCGAATTGTTGGCACAGGTTCGTTGGCGGAGGTACGTACTTACCGGCCAGATATCTTTAATTTCTCCCGCAAGTTCTACCAAAAAAGTCAGTACACGATACCAAGATTGTAGCAAAGGTATTATTAACCTATACCAACAGCACCGCCCCCTGCAATGACGATACTCTGCGCCTTGTTAAATGCGATACGACCATTCTTGATAAATTCTTCCATTTCGCCGGCATCGTCGGGAAACGCAATGGGCCCTGTCCAACTGCTACCGGGAGAGAGGACCAAGATATCGAACGGGATGCGCTGCCCATCTTCTAGCAAGACGCTACCTCCCTTCTTTCCGTGCCTTTTGTCTATCGAGTGCACCTTGCCCTGTACGAAAGTACCGTTCCCATTGTGGAAAATCTTGTCCAACGGAGGAAAAATTCTGTCCTGGAGGTTGTCCACATTTGAGACGGAAGCACGAATTGTGGGGGGCAGCGCGAGCAAAAATGGACGCGGGTTGATGAGGATAAGGTTGTACTTTCTCGAGTCAAGTTTGGCAGAGAGCGTGCGAGCGGTTGCGGCGCCGCCAGCGCCAGCGCCGATAATAACGATGTTCTTGCGGTCGTCGTCGTTCTTGTACATTGCTAATATGAGTGATGTTTCGGGAGGAGGAGAGCTTTAAGCAACCATCGACTGGACACAGGCTTCTTATATCATATGAGGCATAGATTGCGTGTTCAGGCTGACTGTGTATCCAAGCTCCTTCCTATGCGGAGACGATGCGTAAGTTCAGCGGGAGTGGCGGGATAATTGGTCAGGAAATTGCGTTGTTCAGGATGGTATTGATAAGCTTTCTAACGCGTTTGTGGCGTTAGCAACGCTGACGCGATGGCGCTGACGAAATGCAAATCAGGCAACGTTTTCCCAGCCATATATATATAGTGCATGTGGCACGGGAAATGGACTAACAGGTTGGATTGGGACGTGCTGTTTTCAAGGAATGCATGGTACTTCGATTTTCGTCACGATTGCGCAACCGACGCCAATTTCTCTCTAACCACCATATTCATCCACTTCACCACCACATCTGCCCACTCTTCTCCTTCTCCTGATCCCGGAGAAAGTTGCACGCTGATGTGATTATGCCCTTTAGCCACCAGCCTTGTCACGAGACCCAGCTCGACATCGGGCAAGGGCTTCACCGACTCCGTTCCAGGGCTGGCAGATACGATGTACTCAACCGTCTTCGTCACCTGTTTCTTCCTCGTCATCTGCGCCAACTTTTCATGAAAGCTCTCTGCGCCCACGACGAGCCAGTGTGGCTCATGCTCAGCATCCAGCATCAATATCTCGGGCAACCATCCGACCATATCTTCCGGTGCACCCTCCAATAGGGCCTGCGGTGAATTCATCTTCGTTGCCTCAAACGTGCCCCAATATTGCGCCAGCACGGCCGCAACGGGGTCATTCTGAGGCAGGGCATCGGTGTTGTACGTACCTGACACGAGGACTACCCCTGCAAGTCTATCTTTCGTCTCCGGATCGCCGGATAGCAAGCCAGGCATGAGGAGCGCCGTCGTCAAATGGACGGCGCCTGCCGCATGACCCATCAAGAGCACTAAATCAAAATTGAGGTGGTACGGCACGTCACCATCGTCCTCTATCTCGTCCTTGTTCTCGATTGCCCAAGATACGGCTTGATACACGTCATCTGCGGGGCTCGGGAACTGGATTTTGGGCACAAGACGGTAGTCAGGGATGATGGTTACAAATCCTTTTTGGGCGAAATACCAGCCGATGTTGGAGTACACGACGTCGTACGGTTTAGGCAGCGTTCGAGAGCCTGTGAGGAATCCGCCGCCGTAAAAGAAGAAGAGGACTGGGGCATCTTTGCCTTCTGGGATGTTTGCCGGTTCGGGATAGTAGATGTCCATCTGGGTTTTGGGTTGGGTGATGGGTTCGGTTGCTAGCTGGAGGAGGGGCAACGAACCATGTGTCTTTCTGTCCTCCCGTATTGGAATGTCGACTTGTTCGTGTCGAGTAGTTGCGTGCGCCGCCGTTCCAGTAGGGGCGCAAACGCATCAAAGGCTGTAAGATGGGTCGGTTGGCACAGCGTGCCTACGCCAATGACTTGATGACATACTGGGCACCAAGATGTTGCCAATCTCTGGATTCTCAAACTTGGCTATTGATTCCATGATACAAAGCGTGACATAGAAGCGTTACATTTACAATACGAATGACGCACGCGTCCTCATTCTTCAGCTACACGCGGACCGAGAATATAACTGCAGAATCCAACGTCGTTGGCCTCGTCGCGCTGTTTATCATCCGTGTGCAAGGGACGGCGAGCGCAAGTAGTTAAAAAGCGAGGGTAAGGTGGTGATGAAACGCAAATCAGGCAACATTTTCCCACCCCAGCCACCATGCATGTCTTCGCCAGTCTGCCTGTGCTCGTCCTAGCCAGCACCGTCCTGGCTCATGGCGGCCACTCTCATGGCGGCCCAGCAGTCGGAGAAACAATGCAAGAATATGCTCAGCGACATGTACGTTATTCAATCCCCCTTTCGCGCACACGCATATACACTCATGTTCGCCTGCCGCTAGATGTCCTCGGAACACCATATGTAAATTCACTTTACAATCCCTCGTGGTGACTAATACATATCCTTTGCAGCGACACGTTTGACGTTGGAAGCTTCTTCCAGCTTCACGACCTGGACAGGTGAGTTGCTCACGCTTATAACACGCGAGTCACATTAATATATGCCTAGTAATGGATTCTGGGCCAGAGATGAGATAGAGGCAGTATACGGTGTCCACCACGTCTACGCAAGGGAAATGTCAAAGGTGCGAATCCCAACGTCACTGGACCGAAAACTTCTTTGATACGATGTACAACAGGACCAGGAAGAGCAACAGCGAAAGGCAGACCAAATCGTCAAAGAAGTGCTTAAGACATTTGACCTGGACAATGACGGAAAGATTACACTAGACGAGTTGAGAAAGACGGGTCTGGACAAGCTACCTAACTTTGACCACCTTGGCGCCGAAGGCCATCACTATGATATCGAGAGTGGTATGCCACATCAACCAACGCCCTAATACGACACCATACTCACTCACCCAATCGCAGAATTCTTCTTGCACCACGAAGGTTCGTTTGCCGATTCTATAAAACATTACAAAATCCGAACCATCCCACAGAAAAATACCACAATACACCCGAGACTCAGACGGACGAGTCATATAACCACCCAGAGGACCTGGAACACTTTTCTCACCACGAAAAGATCGAACAAGATGAGGTAGAACGCTTAGCCAAGTTCAAGGCATCAGCGTCGAAGAAGTCCTCAAATACTATGGAAAACCTCCCGCTGCTTCGCAAGACGAGACTCCATCATCTGTGCGTCCATACCTTCCCACATCACCCAGGTAGAGTATCATCATTGACCATGGTTCTATTGCATAATTTCAGGACCCTATTCAACCCCCGAAGCCTAAAATCATGCGTGTGACTCCGCCAGAAAAGCAAGAACCTAGCGTCAAGTTCAAAAATGCAGAAGCAGAAGCAAAGAAAAAAGACGATTGGGGCTCAGGAGACGCGGGTTATGTGGCGCCTAGGGATGCGAGTGATAGATTGAGGTGAATCCGACACTTTATGATATCAATGATTGGCTGGCTCAACTCGTCATTTACAGAAGAAACCTGCCTTACAAGGTGACGCTTCGTTTGGATACATTGTGGTCAATATGCTGACTTTGGGAATGCAAATACAGTACAAGTTCCGCAGGAACTGGGGCGATTTCTGAGAGACTAATATTTATACCGCCAGCTAATCATTCGTGGGTTACCCCTTGTCTCAACTTTTTGGTATCATAGGATTTTGGTCGTTTTCGTGCAATGACATGCAAAGGAAAATGGTTTTGAAAATAGTAAAACATATGGTATCAACGAAAGCAAATGCTGGTACTATCGCCCCTCGAACATGTCCTCCACAATTCCCCTTTCCACTGCCTCCCAATCAATGTTCCCGCTACTTGCATACATGCTCTCGTACGATGAGATACTGATGTTGGAGAAAAAGTGCACTAAATCGCGTATGCTCTCAATCTGCCTGACTGAATTGAGGAGCGGTCGCCGAAGCACATGTTGGTCTGCGTCCAGATGTGCATCTGCCGGCACATCCTAGCGGTATGATCAGCACCAGTTTTTAGACCCATCAGCTAAACCTACAGCAACGGGGAGACTCCCAACAATTTCAGCAAGTTGTTCCATCATCGCTTCCGGGTACCAATTGTCTGGCCGATAAACTGCATCGACAGTGTCAGTAATAAAGATCCATTGCTGTCTGTTAACCTAGTTCAGTGGTCACCATGACCTTGGGACAGCGTTTGTCCTCACATTTGGAACTCTTCAGTTTGCAAAACAATTAACAAATCTAGACATTTGCTTGCAGCAAGAACTAGTTGCAAATCTTCTGATCCATCGGATGGCATGGCCAAAATGGCTTGTTCAAAAATCCGATACTAAAAAAGATCTCATTGTTGCCGTTCTATTCCATTGAGAGTGACATACCAGTTCTGTGAGCACCATTGGCCAAAAGCCAGTCAAGTTACGAGGCGATAATCGACACAAGAGTACTCGGATGCACAGAAACACTTCGGACTGGACAACAGGTGATGTCGCGTTCCGCAAGACTTCCACAAGCCTTTCTATGATCGTAGGCAGTTGCGACAGAAACTGGTTCTTATCTCCCGCAAACAAAATGAACGATAACCGTCGGACGTTCAAAGACCTCAGGAGCATTTCATATTCCCGATTGGCAAAGATGTTTGTTGATGGAGCTGCAGCCACCTTCGCTATCGTACGAGTCACGTTTAGCCACTTGAATAATTGGACGCATCTGGCTCACCAACAACTTCCGGAAATGCAGTTTTGTCAGCTTCAAACGTTAACTTTATAATCCCCTTCCATCTTAAAGCTTCGCTTGGAGTCGAGTTAAAAAGCCTGTTGTCATTCAGGAGGTCTATGACAGTGTTTTTCCATGACTTGAGCGCTGTAGGCATGCGAGCCATCTCTTGGATAATGGATATGGTCGTGTCGTCAGTATCGAGCGGCCTGATCGATGATTATCTACTTGCTAACTCAAAACGACATCACATCCACTCACTTGTTCTTGCCCTTAAGACAAGGGCTAACGACATAATATATGATATTGCTGCATGCGGCAGCCACCTTGTCATTGTCCATCAAAAATTTCGAAGCCGTGGAAGAGCGGTGGATGCCAAGAATTGCATGATCTACAATTGATTGGATATAGTCTTTCGCACTGACTTAGTCAAATCGAAACCGACCTGCGACACGAATTCGACGGTCCCTGGTTTTGGAAGTTCTGGAGAACCATCGACTTTCTCTTCATTCCTAGAGTCTGCTCAAGATCAACAGAGCTCGAAGACGCTCGAGTATAGCAAATACCTGTACGAGGAGCAGGCGATTCTCTTCCATTTGCCAACAATGCCTCCTTCGTTGAACGACGTATCCACGACCCTTGGTCGAATGTTCGGCCGACGAACGCGACACATGAATCGAGTAGTTTCCCGAAGTTATCCTAAGGGGAATTAGCAGTTGCATTTCCTATTTCACAGCACACACTTGCACTTCCTTCCTCACTCGTCGATCTTCCATCGCCGTTGTCTGCGTCACTCGGTCTGCCAACACAGTTAGGCATCTTCACAAAAATGAATATCATTAAAACTTGTCCATTGCGAGACCTACGCACCTCAAGCATAAGTAGTTCTGAACTTTGAACTCCCGTGTCCCTCCCGTCAATTCTTTCACAAGTTGCAAAAATCGGCCCCAAACTTGCAAAGCCACGGGTCCTTCAAGCCGTTGCACATAGTGCTCAAGGAACTTGAACAAAGTTGCGTCTGAGCTACAAGGAATCAGCGAGCCATATAGCATCGCAAATACAAGAACTGACAGGTTAGGATTAAGAGCCTGCTTTCTTGCCTTCTCGGGAGGGTTAACTCTGGCCATAATGCTCTCACAGATCATGTGTACGGTGCTTTGAGCACTAGCAATCAAGACATCAACCAGCTCAAAAGATGCTTTTGGAGATACTCGTGGCGGCTAATTCCATGCATCATTCCCCGTACCAACAGCGTCAAGGATCGGAACTTACCAAGGGATCTTGGCTCCAGTAATGGATGACAGATTCCAGGACTTCCGCCGATTGCACTCGGAATAGATGCTCGAGTACACGGCGGCATCGCAGCCTTGTCCGACTGTAAATCAAGGACAAAGATGCATCCGCAGATGAGTAGGATTTGGGGGTATCCCATACGAGTGAACCCCAAACAACGAATAGCGTTCGAATACCGTCATCAAGTGACTTATAACCAGGAGAACGCGACTAGTACGTGAAATATTACAATGGAAACACGGTTGGTAATATAAACTCTCACCGTGAGCTGCTCATCTGTCACAGTGCTGGTATCCGCACCAAACACATTCGAGACCATTCCCAACAGACCGCTAGCTTCGGACGTGGACTTTTCAATCATCGGGATGTCTTCCTCTGAGACATTGCTTTCTGGGTTAGCCGTGAGGCCCAACAAAACAAATCGTTCCAGCCCATTCAATAGCATAGCAAACTCAGCATCCGTAACTGCCGTAGAAACATCAGAACCAAACTCATGCTTCCTAGATGAGGCTTGGAGTAAGTCGTTCAACGACGTCCTCAGTTGACGGCACAAACAGTCATTCAGCGGCATAACAACAGCGTGTAGTGCTAGTTGGAATTGAGGTACAGCTGTCAGGATGAAATCGATCCAATGCTGCAAAATCGATCTATTTGTGCGGACTGCAATGCCGTCAACTAGCACCTGTACCAGCAACGAATGCGCAGTATAGCCTCGGGTAAGGGTTTCATGCACCTTTTCCTGTGATCCCGTACGATCGACAGCGCCATCGTCTTTATGTTTCTCGGATGCTGATCTCCCCTGGGACACATAATTGGATATTAAAGAGTGCAGGATATGCAGTAGTTTGTTCTGCAAATCAAGGTGACCTGTATGAATACAGAAGAATAATTTGCCGACGACGACGGCTTCAATGGATTCAATTGTCATGGGATCAACATCCCCGCGGGTAACTATGACTTGTAAAATGTCAACGGCAGTAGTCTGAGTCGAAATGTTGAAAGATTCCATGGTTCCTTTAAGCGATGGCTTCGGTTCAGATTGTATATACCTAATGAAATGTTCACACCAATAACACAGGACCATAAGTGAACGAAACGTACTGTAGCAGGAGCTCAATAAGCACATCAAAATAGCTTGGATCTGGCAGAGTAATACCTCCTAAATCAAGGATGAATGTGGATCCAAGCAGTACTTTGAATTGAACTTACCAGATTCAATCCTCTGTACTAAACCAGTATGAAATGACCGCTTCACAGGTGCGGTCCGCGCTGTCTTGACGAAACCTTGCCCACTAAACCGTATAATAGCAAGAAGCGTATCCAATAGATAGTTAATATATCGCTGGTCAAAAGGCCGTTCATATTGGCAACCGGGAATCTGCCTGCCTTTGACCGTCGATATAACTGACACGCGTCGTATTGAGGGATCCAGAAAATCGTACAGTAGCGGGTCAAGAACTCTGATGAAGGTCATGTTAAGAACGCGATTGGATAAAAGAAAGAACCCACATACCGCAAATAAGATTTAAGGTTGCATCGCATCCAAGTTTCACCCATCCGCCGCAGACTTGGATCGTCATTTCTCAAGCTATCCAAAACGAGCATCATAGGAATTTTAAGTCTGAAACCGGGCAAAAGGTTATCATCTGCACAATTTGCACGATGTCAGCTCGTGAATCGACCAGATCGGGGAAGCCGCACCGCTTAGTCTCCAAAGAATGCCAAAGGCCTCATATGCCTCAGAAACGTTGCGTGATTCTGAGGAGTTGAGAGCCTGCGCCAGGATCGATTCCACGTGAGGCTTTGTTGTCACCTCTTGCAGTGACCAAATCAGGCTAATGGCGCGTACATGGTAAATGGAGAATGTCGGGCTCAGGTAATATAGAAGTTTATTGGTTAGTTTATACATCGTTCCCCTGTCGTCAATACTGAGAGGTGGTTCGATGAACCGACACTGGTGGAAGGCAACAATCAGTGTCACCGTACTGTCAACGACGGGGAAAGTAATGGCCTATTATCAATTGACATGTCATGGAGATAATCATGCTCATAATGGCCGACACTTACATCTGAACCAAAACAGGTCAACAAAGATGACAACCATTCGCGAGGTTTCCATGCCACCGGAATCGGTGACTCAAGTTTGGCTGCAAGACTGTTCATAATCGATAATGTCCGCGACAAAACTTCCTTTAATGCTTCTGGACATTCCGCCTTTTCAGCTAATATGCGAGCGCATTCAAGACTAATTGTGGACAAACTGTCGAACATAGAGGAAAGGGGGATAATAGATGATGTCAGCCCAGCCGGCATAGTTATCGGTGTGATGCCATAGAATTTGCATGCAAAAAGATAACACCGGATGCTGGTGGCATCGAAAGACTTGTCAACTTGAGGTCGTCCCAAAAGCGCGGAATGTGGGATTAGTTTCTGCATCTCTTCCAGTAGCACAAAACATTCTCTCAATATACTAGAGGAAGAGACGGCAGGATTGTGACGTATTAGCCACTTCATTATTCATCAGCCAGCCATCATCTCCAAAAAGTAGAACTCACGTCAACCATATCTACAATGCCTGCACAGATGACGGGCAAGTGCACTGTCGTTATCTCCTCGTCTTGAACATACGAATTCAAGATGAACTGGATCATCAGAGCCCCTTCCACTTTCGTACCATCGCTTAAGAGGTCATCAAAAAGATTTGTAAGTAACATTTTCCAAGCAATCTGCGGTTCGACAGCATCATAAAGAGTGCTTGCTGTCATCATCATCTGCAAGTATCACGAATCAATTGCTGACGGCCAAAGCGCAGAAGATACATACATCTTCGCCGTTTTCTGGTGGCTTATCCATGTGTTGTTTGATTGCTTTGAACGCATCATAAACCAACACCCCAGTTAACGGTACGCCAATTTCCCACTTGTCGAGCAAGGAAATGAATATCTTGAACGGTCGATTCTCGGAATAATCCCCCGATGGATTGAACATCTCATTCTGACCAAAGTCTAAGAACTGACTGTTGTAATATGACGTTATACCCACCTTCAATGTTGCGCTTAGTAGAGTCAGAGCATTATTCTTGAGATATGTGATTTGATGCTCGGTCTTCTCTTCGGGACCCAACAGCCAAGTGTATAATCTTCTATTCAGTGACAAATCGCGTCGCAGCACGACTCCAGTTGCAGCACGCATAAGGATGGCTTGGTCGCTCAGATGTGCTTACGAATTGCCAAGCTATCCACGCGCAGAGCCTGCAATAGGAGATCTAATGCACTCCGGCGCACTAGAAGGTTTTCATCTTCTAGCGCTGCAGCAAATGCTCGTATCATCAGTCCAATATCTCGTCCAACGATAACCGTAATATCTAATGCGATAGCAGGGCATCAGATGGTGCATATTCCTTCACAGATATGGCTTTACCTTCGTCTGCGTCAATCTTCGGAAGACGGCGCGAAAGGAAGTTCAGTGACGTCCCTCGTACGGATGGAGTGGTCAGCATGACCAGCCACATGTTCTGAATGAAGAACGAGGGTGACACAGTTCCAGAAAGTTGATCAAGTAAACCCATGACCTAACCACAAGATAAACGATATGTTTTCTACCAACCGATGGGGTGAAGGTCACTTTTTCAAAAAACTCTCCCGTCTCTTCCTCCAGTCCTGGCAGCAGTGCTAATATAAAGGATTTCATAATCGGTCGAAGGCCTGCTTGCAGAGGTATGTAATGTGTATCGTAAAGGTTGAAAAGTGTTGGCTATATGCAGAAGACATCTGAGCCCTATCCCACCCAATACAGATTGAAAATAAACCTGAAAACGTACCTTGACTGATGTCGCGGCATATTCAAAAAATGGAAATAACCCGGCAGACCACAATGCCAAATCGCGTTTTAGGCCCTCTGACTATGAAGCGACGTCACAACATTATCTCAGGATTTGTTTATCAGACAAATGTACATACCCCTAGTACAGCCAATATATGCGCATAGACATCCAAAGCACGTTGGTGTACACCAGTTGGTAATGCTGGATTCAGGCATTGCGCCAGCCGTTTTGCGACAACGAGCTTGCGCGGTATCTCCTTGAATTGCATGTATGCTTGGAGCGTCTAAGCGATGGTGATTGCAGGTTTATGATAGAACATGCGTGTAAACAACAGGGGACGAAGGCAACTGGCCGTGTTCATCACCACTATTCCGATAGATACAAATTGCTTGGAGAAACGCACCTTGAGCAATTGCTTCAAGAATGAGATACAATCCGCCCATTCGTGCACGTTATCGAACGAGTTGAGGCATTTTTCCACCTGCTGAGTATATTTTTTGAATTTTGGATCGGATGCATAGGCTTGTTGAGCTATGGCTACACGGTTTAGCGCAACAGGCCGACCTGAGAGCCATCTAAAGAGTAACGGACCTCGTTCATTCACTTTGGTTGTGAGCCATGCTGAGCCCCTCTTCGATGATGGACTCGCCGCTACCTCAATGCCCGACAAAGCGGGAGAGTTAAACGACATGACTATGTTGGAAAACTCTAAGCACGGCTCTGAGGTGTCGTTAATCAATATTTCAATTTGTGACAGACGTCACAGGAACGTGCTACTCTTGCTTCGAACTCTGTCACAACCCATTTGAACTTTCTAGATCCTGTGGCGGACATGTGTAGTACCTCATTATGAGCCCACATAATGCGGTCTCGAGGCACTCTAAATCAAAGGCACGATGACGATTTTACGAAGGGGCAGAATTCAATTGCGGCTCGGGTGTTAGAACGTTGAGCTATCAGTACATTTATTTGTTCTGCAAGCTCGCCTCAGTAGAGAACTGAAGTAAATTCTACATATTTTACGTATGCAAAACCTAGATAGCATAATAAACAAATGATACTAGTCGCCATACTCATCTGGACCAAGTGTTATGCGCATCTTGGTTGGGGCACGTACCGCGCTAATGGAGATCGGCGCGTCGGGACCGAGAGAAGCATCACGCGATGGTGCAGCAGACCCCGAGGTAGAGGCGGCCAACGACGACGTATTTTTGACCCCTTCGTCTTCGCAGACCCTTTTCCACCGACCGGTGCAGATATGGACCCCTTGATCAGCCTATCGTCTCCCTCTCGCGCAGCAGCCGCCATTGCAGCTGCAAACTGCGATTCCTTCTCGCCTACCCATGTTCGTGCGAACCACCGCCCGCCAGCTATCCCCCGTATTTCACGGTGAGCCAAGCGCCAGTGACGCGCCTTTTTGCCACTTTTGTCAAGAGGTATGGTTGGTGCTGCACCAGTGTTCATTTTTGGCGCTGGTTGAACGGGGAAAGGTTTTGTGGGCAATGTGTAAACAGGAATTGGTAAATTCTCCAAACTCATCGGCTCTTCTAATACGGGTACAGAACATACCGCAGGTCCCAGTTGCTCTAAATCCAGATCATGCGGTTCAATAGGATCTATATGTGTCGCAATGGGTGATGAGGCTGCGGTGCCAGTGTGGCCTACCAAATGAATTCAGAACCGTCGTAATAGTAAGCACAGTTGCAACTGACCACCTTCACTGGCCACTTCCATATCTTCAGGAGGAAACATTGGTCGAATAGTGATCTTTAACTTCTCCTTGTCACTAAAGAGTAAATTCAGTACCTATTCCTTTTGACTGCGTGGGACCTACATAAGAGCACCCTTCACGCGGTGGCGTGGCACAGCTGGTGGCTTACGAGGAGATTTCTTCTTTAATGGCTTCGCGACGAGAGTTGATTCTAAAGGAATATCTTGTGGTATGTTGGCCGGCACAACATCAACAGCATTGATATCTCCCATCACGTCTGGTCGAGGAGGTTCCGTTTCAGAAGGGCCAACGTTTGTGTGGAGGGCCGCTTGTTGCGGCTGTTTCTCCTTCCCCTTCTTATCTTCTTCTGCCTTCTTCTCATTTCTACGCGGCTTTCGTTTACTTGGAGCCTTACGCTTCTGGCCTGATTCGGTGGAGCGTTGTGACGGTGTGGGTTTATTCAGCTCGTCATCGTCGATAAGCTGGTCTTCTTCTTCCTCTGGCTCATCATATTCATCGTCTGATATGGATTCCTTCGGGGACGCGGGAGATAGGGAAAATCTCCAGTCTTGCCCTTAGGAGTCGATTTTGACTTGCGTGAGCCGGCTGTTTTACGCTGAGGCGGAGGAGACACTTCTTCTCGAAGGATAGATATTTGGGGAGCGTCCATCTCGACGTCTTCGTCCATGGCGTGCGTTGATTGTGGTTGGGCGTTGTAACTGACCCAGGGAGAGGCCCGGAAGGTTGACATGGCGATGTTTGCGCGTATGTATTTGAATTCTCTATTCTACCCTACATCGTTGTATCCCTCCCACTTCTCCAGGTCGTCGCTGATATCCAGCATACGCGTTCCATAGAATATGTGTGCCGTAGGCTTCAAGGCATCCCAATGTTTGATCTTTCCTGACCCATCTCTGTCAAGTTGGGCACCCCACACGCTCCGTCTGCCGGTCTTAATGTTGTGGGACGAAACACAGCAGCCGCATCTCATGCAGCGGGATCGGAGCTTCCACGGTTTAGACTCGACGCTGTAGACTTCGATAGCATCTTCATGTGGCTCTTTATGTGTCCAAGAGAATGCGGATGCGGGATAGTGGATAGTGTGGATGAAAGCGCATCCTGCCAATGCATGTTCACCTTGATTAAAATATCATACCTTTATGTTGGAAGACATACCGTTGAGCCTCTGACACAGCGTGCAATGGCAATACACGCTTCGGATTGGCTTTCCTGTCACTTGATATGATATGGATCCACAAACGCAACCACCTTTGTATACTGTGTCGAGTTCTCCCATGGTAAACTCGTACAACTAACCTTTCTCAACGTCACTTGGCTACTATCTGCTTCGATTTCATATTTATGCGCTGATTAAGTACTACTTATCTACTGAAGTCCGCACCCTTCTTTTTGTATGTATATATATATATCTGAATCCTATTTTAAAATTTTTGTGCATACGATAATTCGTCAAGACGCAATGATATGTTACATTAGGCCATTTTGTCGTTTCGGCGGTAGAGAATGTACGTTGTTGTAGACGCGCGTTGGCTCACATATTTTCGAGAATGGCGCTTTTCGTCATGTCCTGAACATAGTTAAACGTCATTCAGAGGAAAGAAGCTCGATCACGACTCGCACCAAACGGAGGAATGGGCTTGGCTGCCTAGAGCGCTCGACATTGTCCCTTTCAACCTCTTGCTCCTCACCCAAGTCGCCGTTGATAATTTCAGGCGCTTCGTCGCGCCGCTCTCCAACTTGATCTTCCGGGTTCTGGGCGAGGTGCGGATCTCCAAGCGCATCGCGCATTTGTGGAATGGTCTCATACAAGATAGATAAATCAAGCAGAGATTCCTCGTCGTCATGGTCACCAACGTCCTCCACCTGAAACGAGTCATTTATTATGTTATTTGGATGGTATTAATGTTCTTACCATGAATCGTTCCTCTACAATAGATGCAGAATACCGCGCGTAAGGGTGATACCGACGGATGTAAGAAGAGCGGTAAGCTGGGAGACGCAACGAGTAGGGTATATCTGCCTCCTCATACGTAGGGAGGTGTCGAGTAGTGCTAAAATTCGCATTTTTTTGAGCAGAAAATGTAAAAAAAGTACTGGAATCCATGAGGGCGCAAAAGAAAGGATGGAAAAGGAAGAGGATAGAAATGAAGAACGAAGTGGCGCTTTCAGGGCTCCCAAACTTTCTTCTGTCGGCGGACTTTACATTTTTGGTGTTCCTGCGCTTCGTAAACCATTCACTGCCATGCCTCCTTAAGGATACACCGTCAGATCGAACAGGGCAAGAATCGCAAGGGTCAAATCCTGCCCGCAGTTATAGTCGGATTTCTCCTGGCCCATGTTGCCTCTTGGGATGAAGTAACGGGAAACCGCAACCAAGATACAGCCACCCAGCGCGTATAAAGGTGGAGAAAGGTATGGAGACGATGAGATCGATGATGGTATCCTTGTGTGTAGAGCATAGGAATGCTTTCCAGGGGCAACGCGAAGAGAAAATGGCGTTCCACATGTGCTCGCATCCTTTCTGGGCAAAGTCAAAGTGAATCATGCGCCTTGCGCTCGGTGCCATATGACATTTCCCTTTAATGGGGTGAACCATATGGATTCCGGAGATCCGGCGGGTCATTTGGGTTCAAACGTGGGCCCGCCTCCCGACGTTGACCATATATGGAATTGTGACGCCGACTGTCACAGCCTCAAAGATGAGTCATTTCGGCGCCTCATGGAGCGAGTGGGAAATTAGCGTTTTGACAGAAGCCACCTTGTTCACAGACCACCTGCACGAAGGTATAGTATAGTATGGCGTGATGACCCCGTCAAGCTTTACAAAGCTTTGTCGCCAAGTTCATCAAGATGGAAGCCCAAAGTCGAAGATCCCAATAAAGGGAAATGGCGCACAAGAGCGCCTTGATGTGAAGACATCAGGCTGAACTGTGGTACATGATATTAAAAACCATTTGGCAAGACGAGCTGAAGGCTCACTTTTGATTGCATCTGGCCACTGCATCGATTCAGTTGGGATAGCGCGCACGCCAAAGGCATCGAGCGCAATGATTCTGCTGTCATAAAAACTTCGAAATATGGCACCAATTAATGTCGTCGAGAGTGAGCTCTTACACTATATCACTATATGCCCGACCACTCCTGCATGATTGTGCTCGTTCAACTGCGGAAAGATCGCAAGATCGACGAAGCTAGAAGCCAAGAGTGTGTCTGTGTGCTCGCCATCTGAAGAAAGGTATAGGCCCATCGAATGATAACCGAGACGCCATGCAAGCAGGAATGTCCAGGGACGACATCAGCGGCTTCCTCGACTACTCTGCTCCGACTGAGCGCTGAGCTACGAGAGTCTTCTATAACGACGACTTGATGTGTGAAAGCCTCATAGGAGTGAGAAGATGTTGTAGGCGATGTTTCGCGATTTTTGAACCGTGGCGCCTTGACCTATAACGAGTTCTGCGTCAAAAAATATCTTTCCCAAGGAGGCCCCATGTCCGTCAAGTGAATGACCGTCCAGAGGCTGAGGATAGGACGTAGAAGACGTCAGGAAACGCGATGGTGTGAATTGGAAATTGTCCCATCGGTGTGCAGCAAAATATCCAGACTTTACAACGCCTTCCCCAACTTCTGTATCCCTCACCAAATATTACAGACACGGAAGGAGAAGAGAAAAGAGTGAGTCTGGAATTTTTAACGAACAGGCGCAAGGCCAGGATTGTGATCGGCAAAGCGTCGGTGTCCCAAATTCGTAAATAATGCCACCAAAGAGCGGGGTTTTGAAATATCCACATTATTCTAGTCCATTCCCTTCAAGCAGCAAGCTTATTAACGTTTCTCCTACTTGGAATACTACCGCATGCACGAGGACCGGCGGGAGGATCCCAGATCATATGCCGACAGCAACTCCCGATTTATTTACCAGTACAAAAATGCTGGACCCCGCCTGCCCAACAGAAGTGACTCAGTGACTACGTCCAGACCGCAGTGATCCGGAATTTTTGGGTGAAAAAGGCTGCGTAACGCGAATTCAAACGAGCGTCCTTTACGACCCTTACAACGAGTCGCCAAGTTTCTCTCTTGCTAATTGATCAACTGGCAAGCCGGGAAAGAAGGAGCTGTGTGGTAATTGGTTCGGTAGGCATTCCCTCCTCTGAACATCGTTTTTTTAACCCCAGACATTTTCTAGACATATGAAAATGGTTTTACATGTCTTATCAAGAGTACTTGGTCAGAACAGTCCAACACCCATTAAAAATTCCCCCACCAAGTCAGTAGCAGTATCTCAGACGTCTCGGCTTCCGCTCGGGTTTGTTTTTGGCTGTGGGGATACATAAGCATTTACTATTCAACCAGCGCGCGAAATCAGCCTAAGCTGAAGCTGAATCGTCCGCAATCTACTTCCCGGCCAAAGCTATTGTGGCGTCAAGATCCTCTCAGATGTCCTGAACCCGTGGGTTTATTGAACGTAGAAGATAGGATAAATACATCATCGCACGCTCGCAATGCATCCATCAGCCAGGGGAGCGCCAACTGTTCCGGCGCCTTGGCTAACTCCAGCGTGACTCTTAAACTTGCCTCGGCCGCGCGTACAGGCGAATTAGATAACACAATTCATCACCTTAGTTACTTGCAATAACCCTGCTCCGTTTGAATTATGGATCTCATGTTAGAATGGTCGATATTCATTGACTTCACGGTCCTACGCGTGTACATATCTATATAGACATATATAGATATCGCCATCTAAAATTTGAATATCTAGAAAAGGACAGATCAGAGCTGTCGTGCAAATTGAACGAAAGGCTCACTTGATCTTCTATGTAGCCGAGCTCTTTTAAGATTCCTCCCAGTTCACCCTGTTTAAAACCGTTCTTCTTGCCAGCCACCGCAGCTACTTGGCCCGGCGGTCCTACAAATGCCGTCAGGGGTCAGATCAAATGCAGATGACGCAATGACGTACCGCAGACGAAGATCTTCACCTTGTCACCCAACGAAGGCGGTGCGGCATGTTTCTTGACGATATCTGCCGTCACGTACCCTGAGGGACCTACAGGAGAACTAGGTTCAGAAGCAAGCCCTCATTTAGTTGATCGCTCGCCTGTCCAGTTCGGCCCAGGCTTATCCAGTATATAGACAATGTCGACATTGTCTGAATGTTTTTTCTTTAGGGCATCGAGTTCTTCGCGAAGAAGTATATCTTTCTCGGTAATGTTTGAGAAAAGAAGTTTAAACTTTGTCTTGTTGGATTTGTTCGCAAGTGCATGATCTAAAACTTGATAGAGTGGAGTTCTGGTGATGATATCGGTCTGTTGGTGGGAAATACATGCGAGATACCCACATGCCTGTGCCGCCGCCAATCAACACGACTTGCTCAAACTCGTTTTCTGAGAGATTCACATGAGCACCCAAAATGATCTTTACCCTCTACAGCAACCCACCCTTATATGGAAATTTGATGATTGGACCCTTCAATGCAAGCGTATCCCCTTCCTAAATGGCTATGCAATGATCTCAGCTGTGACGATCGTCATGAGTAACAGACCTTGAGAGAGTGGATATGCTTGGACTGGTTCCCATTCTCATATCGCTTGATCAAAAGAACCACTTCTCCTTTGAGATTCGGCGGAGAAATTGGGGTGTAAGGACGGACAATAGGTTTACCGTTTGCGTCTTTCAACGCCTCGGGATCGGAAGCTCGGGTCAATAAACACGAGGCCACGGGCAAGAAAGAGGCCTCATTGTTCGGGAGTTCGAACACAAATCTGTATAATACTTACAGTGAGAATTTCTTACTTGATATGAAAGCGCACTTGGAAGTGTCGTGACTATACGGGATGACCCGTTTTAGTTTAAAATCGACAAAGTTCTCTGGATCAAAAGGGCTCTTTTCCTGTTTGGTTTCTGAAGAGTGTTTTGACTGGTAATCAAGATACCAATAGCCACCCAAGCCGGCCGCACCTGCAGCAAGCAGGAAAATAGGCAAATTTGAAGATTTGTTAGGAGTTGACGCAGAGGACGCGTATCTGCGGGTATTCAAGACCTAATGCGCAAATGTGTGTCAGAGAATCCACGAGCGAAAGTGCATGCGTACAAATGAGCGGGTAACAGCGGATGCTCTGACAGCGAACATGGTGTCAAAGCGTTGCAATTGCTACGTCATACGTAAGCATGATCTAGATGATATAACCCAGAAAGGCTACTGCCTCGTCTGGCATATACCTCTTGCACCTTTCGTACCACCCCCTTTGCGCGAAGGCCACGAAAGCCTTGCATTAACCATCATTGTACTTTGTCCAATGTCGTTTGTGAAGTTGAGCATATTCGGAACGTCCTTCGAGGTCTGCCTTGTCTTTCATCGCCAATCATATCTGATGTCTTGTAGGTCACGACACGCTATGTTGATCTCCAGCCAGTCGGAATGGGTGAGGACCTTTTCCATCATTACTGAACATGGTGGCGCTCAGCGATTGTCTCAAGGAGCATTCGGGCTCGTATGGTCCGTCGTCACCATAGATTACAGCATACCTTCACCTTATTTTTGGGACCAGCTCGGCGAAGGATCAATTAACTGCCCAACCGGTTGCAATCAAGAAAATCATGAAGCCATTTAGCACCCCCGTGCTGAGCAAGCGAACGTATCGCGAGTTGAAGTTGTTGAAACATATACAACACGAGAATGCGAGTTTGCAACTACTTGCATACACTTTGCTGATGCGTAAACACTCAGATCATCGGTCTCAAGGATGTGTTCATATCGCCTTTGGAGGATTTGTTCGTGGCATCTTTCTTATCCATGTCTGTCGGTGGCCTACATGACAAACAGGTACTTTGTGACAGAGCTCCTGGGTACCGATTTGCACCGTCTCTTGACTTCAAGGCCATTGGAGAAACAGTTTATACAGTACTTTCTTTATCAAATACTTGTATGTACCAATACCACTGCATGGTTCATAACCAAACCTGACATATACCCAGCGCGGTCTTAAATATGTGCATTCAGCAGGTGTTGTGCATCGGGATCTGGTGCGTCCGCTATCGTTCGACCATACCCGCGTTGATAGTGCTGCAGAAACCGAGCAACATTCTTGTGAATGAGAATTGTGACCTTAAGGTCTGCCTCTTCTCCTTCTGACGGTATATCTTCGTTTCCCACGTCGGTAGATCTGCGATTTCGGTTTAGCGCGCATCCAGGATCCTCAAATGACAGGATACGTGTCAACACGATATTACCGTGCCCCGGAGATTATGTTGACATGGCAAAAATACGATGTTGCAGTCGATATTTGGAGCACAGGATGCATCTTTGCAGAAATGCTTGAGGGTAAACCATTGTTTCCTGGGAAAGACCGTAAGTTAATGACGCATACATGACATTGGACATCTGCTCATTCGTCCGTATGTTTAGACGTGAATCAATTCTCTATCATTACCGAATTGTTGGGTACACCTCCAGATGATGTCATAGAGACCATCTGTAGCGAAAATGTATGCTGCCACGATCTTTGCTGTACACCTGCACTGATAACGGTCAAAGACTTTGCGATTCGTGCGCAGCCTCCCTAAGCGCGATCGCGTGCCTTTCTCCCAAAAATTACGCACGTCAGACCCAGAGGGTGTGTAGTTTATTCAGCAGATGTGCAGTCTTCTAATCGTGGCTTTAGCTTTGGATTTACTGGAGCGTATGCTCGTATTCGACCCCAGGAAACGGATAAATGCTACAAATTCGTTGGCCCATGTATACGTCTCGCCGTACCATGATCCGACGGATGAGCCGGTTGCAGGGGAAAAGTTTGACTGGAGCTTTAACGATGCTGACCTTCCTGTGGACACCTGGAAGGTCATGATGTACGAAGAAATACTAGGCAAGCGTCTCGGGTACCCGTTCCGATCATCATGATAATTGACTGCAGACTTCCATCAAAACATTGATGTGATACCTCAGGACATGTATGACCAAGGAATGATGCCCGGGCAAGAATACATGCAAAGGGTTTGATTACATGGCGGGTTGCTCATGAGTATGTGTTGTGTATTTCTCACTCGTTATGATTCACGTCTTCTACACGATGCCCTTCTTAGTACTGTACTACAACTTCCATTCCCAATTATTCTTTTTACTTGCCTGTACAAATCGTAACACGAATTACGGCGGACCCTGTGTACTCGATAATTTTAGGATTAGAATACCTATAGTGATTGTGAAAACTTCCGATGAGGAATTCTGGTCTGGGTCATATTTATCTATATATACTATCGACGCCCACCTCTCCGTTCTGCGTGGAACCTCTCGTCGACCCCAATCTAGTCTAGTCACAGTTTAAACGTTTATTGGTAATGTCCATTCTTTCCTCGCATCGAGAATGTGCTCCAACTAACTTTCTGCCCAGATGCCACGACCTCGGGCCAGCGCATTCGACGTGTCCTTTCCTGACGAAGCCCCACTTGAACCGCGGGCCCCTTCCGCAAGCTCGTCTAGCTCTGGCGTAAACAAGAGGCGACGCTACTCTGAATCCAGTGTCGAACGTGTGAGTGCGATGTACCTATCAGTGATTTTACATCAACAATTCTGCATCACCGCAGCCAGCAAAGCAGAAGCAATTGCCGCCAAGTAAGCCAAAATTGGAATTCTAGATCTGCGCTAAACCAGATCGCGTTAAACCCTCTCATAGCATCATTTTACGTCTCTAGACCTGAAGAAGAAAAAGAGGTTAAGGAACTCGTCGTACCCGGCGAGGAACCGGAAGAAGATCCATTAGATGACGATGAAAAGCCGATCCGAATTCTTACAGACTTCTCGATATTCGATCCACTCCATCGGAACGAAATGATATCATTGGCTGCGATTGAGGAGGAGGATGGGGTTGACCGACATTTTGAGGGAGCAGGTTGGACCACAGCATACTACGTTGACGAAGATGTGGGTCAGGACGATTGGGAAACCGAGGAAGAAGAGAAAGTGTATATCCGGCTTGGCGCGATTCTCCGGTATACGGTAGACTACAAGTCGGAATATGAGTGAGTGTGAAGTCTACGCTATTTTACTTCTCGCTAACAGAACAACAGGCCGTTTTACATTGAGACAGAGTGCGCTTGGTACATACTCAAAACACCCTCAAAAGCGTACGAACCTACTTACAAGATGTTTTATACGCCTCGGAGGGTTGTGCAAATGGTTGTATCGGCTGCGCTCAGGCGTCCCGGTTACACATATGATTCGTTCATCAAACGGTATAGCAACATGGTGGATATATTTGGCCGAACATGTCAGGAAGAAGATATTTCGGATGCTGTAAGTATTCGAGTCACAAAGAGTGCAATATTCATGAGTGTCTGCTTAGGTCGAGGAACTTCAAAATATTGTCAATGAGATGACGGACTCGCCGCAACTGAAATCAACCCCCATCGTGAGATATATTCTACGGAAAGCATCACCGATATCTGTCTCCGTGAGGCACAGAGCTAATGAACTTCAGCCACGTATTCGACAACCGCAGCATAACCGGGCTCTTCTCGGAAACCCAGACTTAGCAGTTTTAAAGCCTGAAAACCAGAATGTGACCCATGTCACTCCTCGTATTGCAGAATTGATCCAGGGCTTTGTAAGGGAAGAGATATATGTAATCGGTGCTCGACCTCCCCTTCCAGATAAGAAGCAGATAGAGGTGTTAGATCAGAATGCGTATGCTCGGCTTTGCTCGTTAATCAGAAGAGCACGCACTACAAAGAAATCGATTGATTGGAACAAGGAGGATCGGCTGGTGCCTGGCTCAGATTACGTACGTTCGATGAACATTGATGATCAAAAATATCATGTAAGTGAAGTACGGAACGTCAAGGTCCCATCTCACGTCGGAATAGGTCGGCGATTTTGTTCTTGTCCCCATTTCAGACAATCACAAACCACCCGAAAATCTGCCAGCAGAAGGAAACGTACCAAAGGCTGCAAAAATTCAAGACTATTTCTGGTAAATTTATTTCCGTAGCCGAATTTCATCACTGACGTGAGCTAGGTTTGGCAAGATTATTTACTTTATATCACAAGAGCATACTGCACACGTTCAGTGGCTTGAACATGGATCACAATTTTTTTTAGATGAGATGGCTCACCCACAGGAACTATTTCTGAATGATATATGTGGCCTTATCCCATTGGAACAGATTGTTAGTAAAGTAATTGTTCATGAGAGGCCTGAGCAACCTCCAGCCAATCAAAATGAATATTTCTACAAGTACGCTCCATTTTCCTTTGTAGCTGGCCTTGCTGATGAAAGTTGTAGGTTCAAACATGACAAGGAAACGGCCTCGCTTGTTTCAATCGACACCCAGCGCTCGCAGATGGTGGCAAACCATTTACCTCCGGAAAATTGTCCTGTATGTGTGCTATCCGAAGAGAGAAAACACGCCGAGCAGCCTCGCAAACTTCGTACAGATGACGGTAGAAGTGGCATCGCATACAGAGGCAGAAATTTCCATCCGTGGGATTTCGTCCTATTCAAAGCTCAACAAGGGCCTGCAAATATCGGTTACATCATCGAGATCAACATACTTACTGCCAAGGTGAGACAAGTTGGACGGATCAGCGCTCTCGGGGACGTGCTTCCTGACAATATCATGCGAGATGAAGTACGTTCGATTTCGAAGTGATGTTCTCATTCTTATCTCACAACCATGTAGCGTCACCTATACCTTTGCAAAGACGAGATGAAGGTCCCGACCGATGACCTAATTCAAGTCATCTATGTATTCCCCTATGAATCTATCCCGGACCTTAATAAGTGGCTCGATGCATCACCTGATCACTTTTTCCTTAAATACGCTTTCCCGTCTATCAAAGTAGACTCGTGGCATGACAGACAACTGGTCGACTGTGACGAGCTCCAGGTTTGTTCAACTTGTTGCAAAGAGAAGCTCTCAGACCAGAAGCTGCTTACACAATATCTGTCTATTGTTGAGAGGCAGTCAATCACCGTTCTTGACCTATTTGGTGGTGCCGGTGCGTTTAGCCTTGGGATGAAAGACGGTTTCAGTGGGCTCAAAATCACACATGCGGTCGAGGTGTCTCCAAGTGCAGCAAGAACATTCCGGTGAGTGATCTCATCAGTGATCTTGCCACAGAAATAAAGTCACTGACTGGAACTATTAGTCGCAATTCCCCCGATACGATTGTATACAACCAATGTGCGAACATCATACTTCGCTACGCCATCAAGAAAAGGTCCGGGCATCTGGTGGAAGTGCCTAAGCAACTGGACGGCGGACACGCGGTACCTGATCCGCCCAAGAAAGGTGACATACAGATGATCACTGCTGGGTTTCCCTGGTATGTTACCATGTGATGCGCAGCAAAGGCTGATCTGTACACTGGTTACAAGTCAATCACACTCAGGCCTTAATATGTTTAAGCTCGCGGACGATCCAAAGACAAACTTGATTTTCAATGCGCTATCGTACATGGATGAATACCGGCCACAGATGGGATACTTCGAAAATGTCCCCGGTTTTGTTCACTACCCACTCAATTCTATACAGGCTTCTGTCCATCGCCTGGAGGGAGGCATTCCAATGGGCGGACTAAAAATCCTTGTCCGTGCATTGGTTGACTTGGGGTACGAATATATATTATATCCTGCAATACGCCAATTGATAATTACATGGCAGATATCAGGTACGATTTGGTCTGCTACAAGCAGGTCACTGCGGCACACCGCAAAGACGTATACGATTCTTTTTGATAGCAGCGCTTGATGGGCATCCTCTACCGGAACTCCCTCAACCTACCCACGATTTCCCCTACCAGGGTCACCTCCGGATCAATTTAAAGAACGGGGAATCCATTGAATGTATAAAAGCGCAGAGTGGAGCTGCTCCGCATCCCTTTGTCACAATCGACGATGCTATTGAGGACCTTCCTCAGTTCGACTGGTACGGCATGGCCAAAGGCTGACACATGGATGGGCATTTGATCTTTTGTTTCATAAACAGGAAACATCCACGGTCCCAGAGTCTGTCACCGGAGAAACGAGCGGCGTTGCTGGAACGCGAGCGATCTGTCCCTGCGTTTGTGTGCGATGATAAATCCGCTCGTTGTGGATATACTCAGAGGCGACCGAATTACCATCACGAGCCGAGAACGCGATTCCAAGCTGTGGCGCGTCGGAAGCCCACAGCTGACTTACAGCAATTCACAAAATGTCTTCAACCAAAGAGGGTTGAACGGTGAGCGCCAGAAGATTTACTTTCATTATAGCTTCTCATCATGAACAGCGTCGTATCAATTCCATTGAAACCAAATGCAGATTACCGGAGTACGTCTAAGCTTTCAACTGTTTTGATAATGATTATATACAATGTTGTTAGGTCTCGAACCTCACCTACAAGAATGGCAAACAGCAAATCCAACATCTTGGGTTGCCCGGAATAACTATCGCAGTAGTTCGTGACCCCCCCAAATAGCTTACTTACTGTATGGTATACTCAACGAGGACACAGGATTATATGGTCGACTTGATGGCAAGAGCTACTTCCCTACGACGGTTACAAATGTAGACCCGACTGCGAAACAAAGCAAAGTACTGCATCCACATGTACGTAATTTCAAGACCAATGAACTGCCAAGTTGTTCTAAATGTATGGCGATGTCAGTGTCATAGAATGGTCTCCGTTCGCGAGTTAGCCAGATCGCAAGGGTTTCCGGATCACTTTGTCTTTGAAGCGATTGGGGGCAACGTCATTACAGTGAGCACTGGCAATCAGGCTACTCTACGCGATGCTGATGGACGGTCTGTCGGGCCAGATGCACCGACAAATTGGAAACGCTGTGCCCTTTACCGTTGCTGCGGCTCTCGGACGTGAACTACGCCAGGCGATGTTCAAGAAATGGCTGGAGGACAGAAATAGCGCACAGGAGGATGTCATCATGGACGAGGACTAAATTATCTTACAGAATGTATTTACATAGTTATGAGTCGTTTTCAACTACCTCTTCATACCCGACCCAGACAACCTCTGAACAACAATCACACCCAACAAGATGATGCCCACTTTCCAAGTCGTCTGTCGTCAGGCTGTACGTGCCACCGCACCGACAGGGGTAGGTATACACTGCCCACTCATCGTTGCCGTCTCTATCGTTGGCCAAATCACTCCCGGCTGCGGCCGCCCTGCCAGAATGGGGATGGGATCAGGCTGTGCATTCATCGCGAACTCCTCCAGCGAAACGACCTGCGCGGGTCTAGAGCCCGCAAACCCTGGCCTACTACTCCATTGCTGCTCCTGATTGGATAAAAGACTGTCATATGTCGACCGTGATTCTGGTACGGAGAGCGCAGCATACGCTTCTTTGATGAGGGAAATGTCTATGGGTGAGGTGTCGTGGGTATGCCGCCTGACATGTTTCTTATCGGGGTGGAAACTGAGGAGAGCTCGGTGATAGGCAGATTTTATGTCTGCGGTGGAGGCATCTCGCGGGATGGATAGTACCTGGTAGTAGTTCGTGTCCGTGTCGCCTACAGCCAGATTGTCCGACGATAAGATTTTAGACACCGATCGGTTACAAAAACCACTTCCCGACTGCGTCTTCAATAGACGAGCGCTCCCCGCATCGCTTATACTAGCGCTTATATGTATAACTGTAAGCGGACGTGGACGATCTGTACGGAGTCCCGGGTAGTGTGCCTTACGGTGCTCGTGCTCACTGGCTGAGTAGAATTAATGGCGTACTCTCAGAAAGGACAGCGCTCTGGGTAGAGTGGCTGACGGTTGTAAAAGGCGGCGGTGCAGCAACGCCCCTTGTTTCCGACCTGGATGGAGGTTCTCATCATCCAGCCTGCGCCTCTCAATCACGACAAACGAAAGGACCGTTCTTCCACTGAAAACTCCATCATTTCCATCTACTCAATGTACGGCGAGGATGCAAAAGACATCCCAACCGTCAGCCTGACCCTCCCAAACGACCACGACAACACCTTTTTCTCCCCAGCTGACTTTGAAGGCACTCAGCTCGCCTACTATGGCCGACATTCATCCAGACCTTCATCCAGCTACGCCGGATCTTCGTCACCTCGCACCGCTTCCGACCGCCTTTTTGATGATCATCGAACTTCAGCTCATTCAAGTACGTTCTCCACCTCAAGCGCAAATGGACGCGAAAGTCTCGCCAGCTCCTCAAAATCAGACCACAGCCCTTCCCAGCCTCTCAAAGTTCATCAAGTAGTCGTTCCCCCTTGCCCCCCTCAAGAGCATCTCTCCGCGACTTACCCCCTTTGCCTCCCTCAAGAGCCTCTACCCCTGCTTCTCACATTTCTGTACGCTCGCATGGAATCCGTAATTCACCTTCTCGCAGCCCGTTAGCCCATTCACCCAATATACCTTCCTCGTCGTTACGCTCCCCCGAGCAACTGGCCGTCCAAGAATCTTGTCCAAGTAAAAGTTCATTGGCTCCCTCAGAAGGCGAGGACATGGACGCTTTCCACGTGCGGAGCACATATGCCCAGCTGGAAGTATCAGGGGTTAAAGGGGATGGATATGAAGATGGCGTTGAGCGCACGCGTGCGCGGCTGCACATGTCACAGGCCAGCCAACAGTTTGCAGTATCAACACCCGTGGGTGGAGTGGAAAAGAAGGGAGACCTTGATCCACGCGAGATACAGACTCTCGCCAGCGTAGATCGGTAAGTCTCTCCATGCAGATTTACTCTTTTTTTTGGATAGAATAACATTCTATTGGCCTCTACGCAACGCATCTTCTCGTCTTTGGTTCCTTCATTATTCTGCTTCTTGATACGAAAATGAATCATGCATATACAGGTACGGCTTCTTCGTCCTACCATCGCACGACCGACTCGTGCTCCTTAACTCTGCGCCCCTTCTCAAGAAGTTTTCACGCACACATGGGAGCGGCTCAATTTCCCGCCTTAATATCCTCAATTCTCTCCCAGCCTCGCCTAAACCGGTCCGAGAGGCTATTCGGATTGCCAAATGGACTCGAATGCTGAAGCCACAGGCACGCGACCCAGGTGGAAATATTCAAGCTTGGCGCATCCGCTTTTCAAAGGAGATTAAACTCCGCGAACGGACTTACAAGGGGATTCCTGACTGCTGGCGCAGTGCTGCGTGGGATATGTTACTGTGCCGTCATGCTGCGGCAGGGCCGGACCAAATTGTGGCACTCGCCAAGGATTACAGAGAAGCTTGGAAAAGCCATCTCCCTATGACATTCAGATCGATCTGGACGTCCCAAGAACGATAGGTGGGCATGTCATGTTCAGAACAAGATATGGAGCTGGGTATGCATCATCTACCCTGAATATAGCTTAACCTTCGTAATCTTCGTTTGACAGACAACGATCGCTTTTCCACGTCCTCCATTCGTTTTCTCTCTGTTGTTCTGCATGCGGTTACGTGCAGGGCATGGGTCCCATCGCCGCCACCCTGCTCAACTACTTTGAACCTGAACGCGTATACGCTTCCCTCGTCCGTCTGCACGATGCCTTCTCGCTACACAGCGTATTCAGCCCGGGATTCCCAGGAATGCTCGAGGCCATTTACGTCCAAGAACGTATCATGGAGAGTTTCATGCCCTATGTGTATGCCGCATTCAAGAGACACATGATCTCTACGACATCATATGCGACCAAGTGGTATATTACCCTGTTTGCAAATTCTGTGCCGTTCCAAGTGCAGTTGAGGCTATGGGATGCGTTTCTGCTGGACGGCTATGACGTATTCATTGCTACCGCCATTGCGATCATATGGGTTTATCGAAGTAAGTCCAGATTTATTTATTTTCATTCCTTTCCCGATTAATCTGAACGCTTAGATCAAATTACGTCAACATCAGCCAACTTTGAAACCATTCTGTCTCTCCTCTCGTCTTTTTTCGTGCCCGAAGACGAAAACGTGCTCATGTCTGGATTGAGAAAACGCTAGGCGACAAGAAGCTCAGAACGAGTATGCGCCAGTGGAGAGAAGACTGGAAGGCGCTTGTCGCGTCGGGCAATGATGCTTCTGCGTTGCTATAGTGTCTAACCCCTCGCTCTCCTCCCCTTTCCTTTCTTGAAACGCGGGCTCTCGTTTCGTTTCTGTTCATTCTGGTCTGCTCTTCAAACCAAACTGCAATGCGATGCAAAACACACCTGCACAACAATCCCTATCCTTATTTTTGTATATAACGGTCCTTGCGTTTTCACACGTCGCGCTATCTGTTTTCCCGATGTCATATACACCTCGTCCGTCATTCGCTTGCTGTCAATTTTATCCACGATCCATCCATCCCATTGTGCATGTCTCGTGTTACTCGCAATCTTGCCATGTTACTCGTCCCCTCAGTCGGACCCAGGTTCTACTCTATGCGGAGGCTTTTTAGCTCTTGCCTCCCGATTCCGTAATGCATCTCCCAGCTGATATTTTATCCCGAGGGTTTTGTGGTATCTTCATTGGTTATTGTAGCATGTATATACCCAAGGCAAACGTACAACGTAAGAACTAGTATAATATCGTTATGAGATTCACGATCTTAGATGCTTCCCAATCGGTTTATTGACATCTAGCTATTGACAATACATATCACAAGTCGAAATATAGCAGAGGACACGATATATATATTTTTCATTCCTTCTTCAGGATAGCAGGTGCAGTCTCGCCAGCAGACAGGCCACGGTCACCCGCAAAAGTCGCTCCAGTGCCAGCAAGTTCTTCCCTGAAAGGGGATTTAATATACCCCAAGCGAGTATACGTAACAACTCACTCGATGCGCAAAAGAGCATTGTACTTTGCGACGCGCTCGCTTCGGGCAGGGGCGCCAGTCTTGATCTGGCCAACTCCAAGCGCAACCGAGAGATCGGCAATAACCGTGTTCTCAGTCTCACCACTACGGTGAGAAATCATGACACCCCAATTGTCAGATTGGGCGAGTTGTGCACTAGAAGATCTTAGCCTGATACCCCTGGAGAAGGTACGACAGGATCTACGCACGCTTGGATAGACTCGGAGATAGTACCGATTTGGTTGATCTATTTGAAGATAAGATCAATTAACACCAGGTAATACTCGTATATCTCGCCTTCAGAAGCAGACCGTTGCATGCCTTCTTCTCAATGGCGGTCTTGATACGCAATGGGTTGGTAACAGTCAGGTCATCGCCAACGATCTGGATGCCACTCTTTCCGAGGAAATGAGTCCACGCTCCCAATCATCTTGTTCGAAGGGATCTTCAATAGACACAATCGGGTACTTCTTGACATAACCTAAATACAGATCAGCAAGCTCACACCGCTGATCCACTTGCTCGGATCAGAATTGGGATTCTTGAAGTCTAGATCATATTTGCCCTCCTTGTAGAATTCAGAGGACGCGACATCAAGAGCGATCTTGACCTTGCCCTCATATCCCGCCTTCTTGATGGCTTCAACGAGCAAATCGAGCGACTCTTCGGCTCCGGAAACATTCGGAGCGAAGCCACCTTCATCACCAACATTGACGGCTGTATATTGATCACATTAGGGCGTATAATGCACGGACAAATGCTGCGTTACCATCAATACCATACTTGGCACTGATGACCTTCTTGAGCGTGTGGTATGTCTCAGTACCAATCTTCATGGCCTCCGTGAAAGTGGTTGCTCCGGTGGGCAAGAGCATGAATTCCTGGAAGGCGAGTTTATTTCCAGCATGGGATCCGCCGTTAATGACATTGAAAGCTGGGCAGGGAAGAACGAATGGCGGCTTGACACCAGCAAGGTCTGCGAGGTGTTGGTAGAGTGGGACCCCTTTCTCAGCCGCGGCAGCTTCCGCTACAGCAATAGAGACACCGAGGATCGCGTTTGCACCGAGTTTACCCTTGTTCGGAGTTGCATCCAGCTGAATGAGGAAATCATCAATGTTCTTCTGATTTGTGACTTTGAGGCCAGACTTGATGAGTTCTGGAGCGATGATATTGTTCACATTTGAGACAGCTTTGGATACTCCTGCGACAATCTGAGTCATCAAGTAGCGAACTGTATGCGCTCAATGCGCACCCTTGCCAACGTAGGCGTTCTTGTCGCCATCGCGGAGTTCGACGGCCTCGTGTATACCAGTAGAGGCACCCGATGGAACGGCCGCACGGAACCGACCTTGAATAAGATAAAGTATTATTACAAAGCGGTGGGAGGAGGCGCTTTTCACCTTTGGCAGTGAAGAGGTCGACCTCAACGGTGGGGTTACCGCGAGAGTCAAAGATCTAATCAAATGGACGGGTCATCGTCAACGAAATAAATGTGGAGTGCAGTGGCGCACCTGACGAGCGTGTATTTTGGTGATAGACATGGTTATGAAGATGGAAGGACACGGGAAATCGATGGCGTTTAGTACTATCTTAGTCTTCCCACGCTCCAAGATAAGATTGTCACACGTCATGTCTATTTTGCAACGCTGTCTTACACGAAATACACTGTACACTGGTAGATTGTCATGAGCGCTCCGACACCACACTGGTTCACATACATTATCGTCACACAGTCATTTTCCTTCCACGTCCCTCCAGTGACTTGATGAACGCTCCCTTTTGTCGATTCTTGTTCTTGACATTTGCATGAGTGTAGAAATTTTCGCTTCTTCGCTGTTAGGTGTCACGATTCGGTATCAAACATAATGCTAGTAACTCCACCTTGTTTGTTGTCATGCGCTGTTCCTTTGCCTTTTGTGGCTTTTCATCGCCTCCTAAAGTAGACGGCCTTGGCTGTAGTAGCTTGAAAAGTTACGCTATCTGCTTACCTCGGAGATTTTGGTCATCCACGTGCAAGCCTTCCTTGGTGTCTTCTGTGATACCTTCAAATACATCACTCCATTTCAACTCCTCCTCTTCCTCTGCATCGCTATGCTCGCCTTCACTTTCCTCGCCAGAATTATCCACTTCGTCATCAGCGAACCCGTCATCCAAAGGTCGAATGTCCTCCACCAAGAATGTGTTCTTCTGCATGATCGACCCAAGATTTTGTTTTACTTTCGGAATTTCGGCTTCTGCCTCAGTTGCTTTTACTTTTCCCTCATTCTTCTTCGCCTCGGCGAAGTTCAGCTCCTCTGGACGCTCTGGAGGAGAAACAAAGTACGGGATTCGCCCCCTCACCCAATCACTCAAAACAATTTTAGCCACTGAATCCAAGTCTGGTTCACCATGTTCAACAGGCGTCCTTTCATGCGCGCCAACTTGTCAAGAAATTCTTCTGGTTCCCATCCCTGCGAAGGATCGTCCTTATTTGGTAGGGAAATGCCGTAGGTTCGTGAAAGATAGAGTGGCTTGACTCGCTGCATCAATGCCGGTATGTGCTCCGATGGGGTGGATAGAGCTTCTACACGAACAACACCTTTCAAAACAATAGCATTTTGTGAGTCGTTTGCAGAGGTCGGCACGATTCCCGGGCAATCGATGAGGTATATGCGACGGGTCAGAGTAATATATTGCCAAACCTGTACTTTGGAATGATAAGTCTGATCTAATCATAATCCGTTGCATACTTTGGTCTCTCCTGGTATCGGTGCGACATTGCAGACTTTGCCGCTTTTCAGAGTGTTTATGACACTACTTTTTCCAACGTTGGGGTAGCCAATAAAACCAACAGATATCTGCTTCTTGTCAGAGTGTAGCTGCGCAAATTGCCTAAGCAATTGTATTAGCGTTCCTTTTCCAAAAGAATGGTTGGGAGATGCGTGGAACGCTAGAGTAGGATATCGAGGGGTGAGGTGTTGGATGTATCTGGCCTTCGTGGATCATTAATGGGTATGAATGGGAACGTTAAGGTGGTCTCGCACTGTAACCCAGTTTGGCACGAGGTCGCATTTGTTGATCACCAGCACAACTTGCTTATGTGCCTTCTCTTTTTTGATATAATGGAGAACGGACTCGCACATTGTCCCTAAAGGATCCCGTGCGTCGATGATGTGGAGGATGACATCAGACGAGTCAATCACTTTATAGAGTTCGCCGTAAATACGTCGCGATGTCCCTTTTGCATATATCGGCTCATTAAATCAGCATGGGTTTTAACTTCTAGAACAGACGATGCAAGCGGCTCTAAGGACGGCTTTAGCAAAGATCGTAAGGTGAAATGTTTGCCTGCCTACCTGCTACACTCGTCCTGCATCATTCGCAGCCTCTAAAGCTTCTTCTGCCGCGGCTGCACCAATTTTACCAAGCTCTTCAAAGGAATTTGCGTCGATTTTGGGTCTTTTGCGCAGGGCCTTGGGTCCAAACGTCTCCGAAAATGGTTCGGCTTCGACTATGTGTGGCCGCTACAAACGACCAAAATTGACGCCAAATCTGATTGTCGACAAAAGCCATTGCTTACCTTGTGCAAGTTCGGATTGGCAGCGTCATCGAGTAAGGCCATAGGCAACTTCTTGCGTCGCAATAATACCGAGTATGGATCATCTTTTTTTGTTGACAGGCTGGTTCGAAAGTGCTCCAGCGCCGTCTGAGATATCACTCTGGTATTACCTACAGTCATGTACATTTGCCCTGACATCATTTGAAACTGATACTTACCGAACCACCTTCGGTCTGGTTGCACCCTTCCAGGTTTCGCTTCGCTTTCCCCTTTCTGAAAGGCTGCCGCTTGTATAATATTGCCATCTTTATCCCGGACGGCCTTGCCGCCAGTGAGCATCTTGAGTCGCGCAACCTGCTTTGCATTTCGATAGAAGTTTTCTCCCTTGACTTTCTTGAGGGATAAGGCCGACGACGAAGACCGTGTCTTGGGCGATGATTTAGTCTTCTTGACTGGCATGGAGTCTGGGGGCACTTTGTTTACATATGTTAAAAGCCAGTGCCATTGCCCCTTCACGTGACAGCCATTAGGGGCTTCTGACCTTATCGAAAACATCGTCGACAACAACCGTCTGGCAAACTGCGTTGATCTTGTCCTTTGACCCAGGCGTTGTGGGAATTCCATTGGCGGCTTTTATTCACTCTCTGTTCCATAACTTTTGACAAGTTCTTTTTTCTCCATCCGTCGAAATCTTCAACCCGAACCGCGGCTGCTTTTCGATGGCTTACATGTCGCGTTCAGAGAGGATATCTGCACGGAGCATATGGAAAGTACCCAGTTATTTTCTTTGACTTCAAAGTCCGTGGATTCCCGTCCAAACTGTTCAGACAACTCGTTTAGTCTCACCAGTACGTCTTGGGAGGGAATGCTTTCGATCTTCAAAGTAAAATTTTCCCGCCTCTAAAGCGAATGGAAATATTGCCTCATGGAGTCTCTCGAGCCAGTAGACAGGACCTATTTTGAATCTATTTGTCTCCGGACAGCTACGAGGGACGAGTTGGCGAGAAGTTTATACAATTTGTCCTACTTTCTCGCCCGGAAATTCAATCGGGGTGTTATAGTAATGATTGACGAATATGATGCGCCAATCAATTGTGCTTTCGAACATGAAGCCTCCCCCCAGCTGGCGACTACTTAGTCCTCTTCATTAACTCAACAAATGGCGCTGTCTTTGCTGCATCTCCACGTTTCACAATCCTCTCTACCAACGCTACCTCTTCCCCCTCTTTCTTGACGCACTATTTCGAAGAAGTGCGTTCTCCATAATCCTCTTTGTGAATGCTAGGGTTAATGACCAGTAATCCAGGTCAATCAAATTTTCGGGCGCGACGCACTTCCTACTCTCTTGAAGGTGATCATTATGAAATTTCATGTTGTTTCTATCCAATGGTTCTTTCTATTCTGATATCTGTCAAGGCCAATGGTCGATTTAAAATACCAAATTCAGAGGTTATGGCAGACTGGGGGAGATGGATCATTGGTGAGGATATAGAACCCTGGTACAATATTCTCAAGCCATGTGCGGAGGGCCTGGTAAGCGAATCTGAGGCGAGGTGGCCAAATTTTATGCAGCAAGAACTCCATCCAGATTTAGTTACCAAAGAGCGAGGTGCTGTCAATGACAAGACTACGGAGATAATTTATCACGCTTACTGGATTGGCCTCATACAACCCCTCAGAAGCGAAGGCTGGGAAATCTCCGAGCGTGAAGCTGTTGGCAACGACAGTGATATTCACCTTGTCCATGTCAAGCTGTCCTGATTGAGCTCAAATCCAGCGAAAAGCAAGAAGACTTGGAGAGTGATGCCAATAAGGCGCTCGAGCAGATCGAAGACATGAATTATCAAAATCCGGAAAGTCTTCCGAACATTCGCACTCTTCGAGAATATGGCATTGCTAGCTTTCGCCTCAAGTCATGTCAAAGGGCGATACTTGGAGCTCAATACTCAAAATCAGTGGGTAGAAAAAATGATCTGGCGAAGAGCGACGTTCGTAGTTGGACATGTGGTTGAGGTGCTCTGTCGCAAGGGTATGGACATTTGTCTTTACACACTTCAATTCGAAGTCCTTTGCAGACAAATGGATTGTGTCGTTGCACGTTCCGGCGACGCCTGTCATGTCGGGCATTGAAGTACTAACGTACTTTGGATGTCTATGAGCATACATTGATTATACTAGGGGTATGTACAGGATGATGAGAGCGGCATGGAACGAGAGCAACATGGAACAAGTGAAAATGGACAACAACCATGGGATGACGAGTAAGAAAAGTCGCAAATCGGTTTAAGTAGGAGACTACTGTCCACGATCCGATTATTGAGCAAGCGTCAACGAGATTGGTATACGACAGATGAATTGTAATTATGTACCAGCTTTAGTCGACATGCCGAGTCCTCCAAGGCGTCAAAACGACACTTCCTAGACTGGATACTCTCTCTCAGGAGATGAAAAACCCATTGAAGGCTTCTGGCACTGTCGTCGACGGTTGGTCCTACGTCGTGCAGCGTGGCATTCTCCCTGAAGAAAGACCCATGCCATTGCCGGACTCCATATATGCGAAAAAAAACGCCTACCCACGATCAGGTGACGATCCATATTCGGAAGTGCTTTTGGTCTTCTTCCTTAAGGATGCTCAGGACGAGTATTTCTCAAGGTAAGTTCAAAGTAACACAAGAAACCGTATTGACTTCGAACTGAAACCGAAGGTTTAAAAACTGTACCTTGTTCACTCGCCAATGCTGCCGCCCTTCTCCACACGTCTTCCGCGCAACGCGCCGCACTTGCACATAGGACAGGTTCCAATAACCCTAAAAAAGTCAATACCCTGATTAAACAGGAAAAACGGAGAAAAGCACTTGAAACTCGCCCTCACATCGTGCTCGGAATCCGTCCTGGAGACGAAGAGAAATGGCAGAAATGCGACCTTGCCAAGATACTCGTGACAGAGCAAGAGCTGCAGTCATCAGCCATCAACTCAGAATCTAGTAGTCCATCATCAGCCAGCACAGCTCAGACTCCTATGCACTTGAACTTTGGCATTGGCGAGACGGAGAAACAGCTACTCTTCCGCAACTTGCCCGTACTTTCTGCGCAGGCTGCCGTTCTTGCGAATCAAAACCACAGTCCTGAAGTGCTCGCTGACTTGCTCGCTGATAGACAAGAGATGGAACTCTTCAAGTCCAATAATTTTGCAAAAATCGTCGATTTAAGGAATGCAAACGCTGCGGGCATTGCGTGTGAAAACAGGAGGAGGATCATTCTTGCCTTTAGTAGTCCAGAGAATCCCTTTGATTCAGGCCGTTCGGAGGTTCAGGGTGAGTTTCATTATACCCCCCCACGCAGTGCTCTTTGACGAACCCAACGCAGCTGCTCTGCTAACGTACAGGATCCGTAACTTATATTTCCACCTGACAAAGTATCGCCGCGATGTAGGTAATCGCCGTGGTCTGCGTAAGCTCGTTCACCATCGGGCAAAAATACTGAAATATCTCAAACAAACGGATCGACCACGGTACGATGTGGTGCTAGAAAGGTTGGGCCTGGAGCCGGGAAGCGTTGAAGGGGAGTTAGTAGTTTAGCTTAGCTTGATCAAACTGATATGATATTCTTATGATTTATGTGGTGGCGAGTGAACATATCTGCAGTAGACACCTCGATAAAGAAAAATATAGACTTATAAACTACGACTATTTAACTCCTTGGTAATGTATGGTTGGGCCTTCAAAAGTATTCGATATCTGGATCGGTCAGGACAAGCATTTTTGAAGGCGAAGAATATTGTCGCTTGTTGGCATCGAAGGCCCTGAAATAATCTTGATTAAGAGTCAATTCACCGTTGAATTGGTGCCTGGATGCGTGTCAATAGACCTGATGCGAAACAAAGTTTGCCACTTACTGGATAACATAGTGGTCCATCATTGAGGACAAGGACGTCGGCACCCTCTCCTGTGGTGTGTCACGACAACGAGTACAGCACCATATATAGTTCATTGTCTCGTCATTGTCGTCATCGTCGTCGTCGTCATCATGCTCATCTTCGATCTCGAAGATGTTATCATTATACTCATCCTCATCTGCGATGTACCAATCGCAATCGGCAAGGTGATGAGTAATTGCGCGGTGGCTAATCTATGAGGCCATCAGATTGTGCAAAATGCACATGCGCTAACATACCGCATCACGCCATTTATACACGGGCGCTACGACTCCGTCATCGCAATTGTCGCTACATGTTACGCAAGCATAGAATAGGTTTTGTTTGTCCATGTGCGCCGTTGTTGCTACTCTGGGATCAAAACCACTCTCCTTGATGAGCGCTTCTGCGATGGATCGCATTGTGGTACTAAGCGTCAAAGGACGTGCATTCCATTTCGTTCGCTTTGTAGATGAGCTACTCGTCAGTTCTTCGGAGGGGTCCGCTGGATCGCTGTTGAATAATCCACAACTAAATTTGCGAGTTAAACAGGAGTGGCCAAGAACCTCCGGGTAGAAGATAGGGCGGTCGAGACCTATATCAAGAAATGTGGACAACGAAGGACCACAGTCCCTGCAGACGAAAATGGTTGAGGCTAGATGTAGCATTTCCAGAGCTTTGTGGTCAGTATCTGGGACGTCTCTTGGCTCATAATCTGGCACCCAGAGGCCAAATATGTCATGGAAGTAGATGTCTGGTTCATCCGGCTGTTGCAGCACTCTGCATAATTTGAGATGAATCTCGTCTCTCCAAGTTGCAAACAATGACGCAAACTCGGGTACGAGATGCGAAAAACTCGCGACGTCGACCGAGACTTCCAATGGCCGGTCAATTATGGCCTTCACTGGCTGCATGTCGCAGAAGTCAATCGGTTCTGGCATAATTTCCTGGTAAGGCAGTCGATCATTCTTATACTGCTGTAGAACAGCCATCGCAGCGCGTTTTCGCCGCATGATGATTTCTTTGTTCTCTCGCTCAATTCGCTTTCTCCGCATTTTAGCCATGAATTCGAGCACCGGGTCTTGTATATTCATCCAAACTGAAATTACTTAGTTAGATTCACGTCGTGGAAGATCTCATAAACTCACTTCTGTCGGTCAAGCGCTTGGGCTCTCGGACATTCTTGAGTTCATCTAAAGAATCAGGTGGCCTTATGCTTTCGAGGTCCCTCCCCCATCCAAGTTCCTTTAGCTTCTCAATTATACTAGCGAAAAGAGAAATCAGGAATTAAACTCGAGGATTCAATGGATATCACATACGCTCTCTTTCGTTCTTCTCTTAATCGATCTCGTTCCATAGCCTTGTCTTCATTCTGATTCTTAGCCCATTCCTCGCATCTCAATGCATGCTAGGCATGGTGAGAGGACTGACCTGCAACTTCGAAACAAACCACTTACTCCCAGTGCTTTTGTAACTTCCTCTTTTCTTTGTGAGATATATGCCGCGATGTCTTCTTCTTTGGTCAACGAGCTAAGCAAGTTTCGCACTTTTTCGTACTCAGCAGTGACGTATACAGTTTTCCAACGTTCTTGTAGGCGAGTCAGTCATGTAAGACACACCTAAAGGACAGTAACTCGTACTTGACGATGGCCTGTTCGGTACCAGAGAATCACTTCGATGAACACCATTGATCGCAGGCATAACTGTTGCCTCGCTCAAACTTCAATGGTATAAATTTCATCGTGACCAGTTTTGACAAGACTTACTGATTCTTAGCGCATTTAGAGCATATGCGCATTCTGAACCTCCATTCCACTGTCCGGACACCACTGGTGAAACAGTACTTGACACAGCGTAAACGCAGAATGAAACATGCTCCAACTGGCTCACATGGCAATGAGGTGAGAAAGCAAGGTTCGCCCATCGAGGTTCAATCATGTCCGGTGGACATTCGGGTAGCCCGATGTTCTCGCGGGCAACTTTCCAGACAGTGACAGAGGATGGGCTCATCAGGACACGCCTGAAAGCCTTTGACGTCCGCGAAAGCTTGAGCAGCTCGGCTGACGTTAGGTAGCAGAAGATCTTTGAAACGATTAAGACAGCTCGAGCGTGAGTACAAACAAGCAAACCTCATAAAGGACATCGAGGGGCATATATACCAGAGCTGCTAATTTCCCCCTCCTCCTTGGCACCTTGACCAAGGCATGCAATTCATCAGGTGTTTTGTCATTGTCCTCCTCTTTGCGGCGCTTGCGGGCAGTTGCCCGCGTCGGAGGCATGATGAAAGGAAGAGAGGCGCGTGATTAATGACGTGAGCCTGTGTGACACACGTGCCTTCCTCCTCGCAATGGCTCTCGATGCCCAAATCGCACAATGTCTGGCTGCGACTCTGAATCCTGACCCAAATGTCCGCATGAGTGCAGAGCTGGCGCTGGCTGAGCATTTCAAGAACCAGGGTTGGTCTGCACCGCACTCACTCGTCATCCGTCCCGCCTGATCACCGCGTCGCGTCCAGAGAGTGGCTTGGCACTATCGCAGCTCATCCTCGCCCAGGATGCGGATTTATCCTTGCGACAGATGAGTCCAGCATTTATTCCGCGAACGATAAACGCGTCTTGAACTGCAGTTTTGACCAGTACTCTGCGAGCATTGCGCTCCGAAAATATGTCAAAGAAAGATGGTCTCCTTTTTTCTCGACCTTCAGAGGATTAGCACCACCTGTCGAAGTCATCTCTGATTATTGTGATTGATTGTAATATTCTGAACATTTCTGATAGATAAAGTCACAAATACGTCAAGCCGTATTCCACGGTTTGTCCGATCCCGATAGAAGAATACGTTATCTTTGCGTGAGTAGAACGTATTCCCCCTAAGAGCGTCAACGAACCACTACTCTGATTATAGGCTCTCGCACTCTCCTCGATCGCGAACAGTGACTGGCCAGATGAATATCCCGATCTTTTATCCTCTCTGATCAATATACTTTCTTCCGGTTCTCCGAGCTCAGTTCATGGGGCAATGCAAGTTTTCACCGAGTTCATCAAGTCTGAGTTGACAGAAGATCAAATTTTACCCGTTCTCCAACAACTCCTACCCGTTCTCCTCTCCATCTTAGGATCTACCGTAATTACTTGTGAAGCAGATAAAGAACGTTCAATAATCATTTCACAGTCACATTCAGCTCCTACGAGAGCTCGAACTATATCGGTGTTTCGTCAATGCATCACTGCGCTTTTCATGGTTAAGGACCAACACCCACAAGCTGTAAAAGAAGCCGTAGCCTCCGTTCTTCCAGTTTGGCTCGATGCGTTCAAGGTGTTATTGAACATGGACTTGCAAAGGGAAGTACAGGGCGGTGACAACTGGGATGGCCTTTTTATTCGAATCCAAATTTTCAAAGTATGCTGTCCAGGCTTTCAAAATAAATTCAGGCTTACCAAGTGACAGACACTAGATGCCATACATACCTCGTTCCCCCGCGCCCTTGCACGATACCTTCCCGATTTCCTGTCTTCCTCCCTTCTTCATCTGCAAACTATCTATCCCAGCTTCGTCCATCATTACATATCCTCTTCCGATCCAATCCCTCGCACATCTGAGGACGAAGCAATTGAGCTCTACGAGTTAATAGTTCCTATCATTGACTTTGTAGCCGCCGTTGCTCGAGGTGGCAGAGCAAAGGCATGGTTTGATGTGCAACATTTTCCAGCCCTTGTTTCTGCCATTTTCAAGTTTACTCAGATGACCGAAGACGACGTAGGTTCCAAATAGTGATGCGAGTATAAGTGCTGATGATTGCACGATCAGGCGGAGACATGGGAAAATAATCCTTACACCTTTGTAGTTGACGAAGACGACAAAGCGCAAGGATATGATCTTCGCGATGCAAGCTTCGATCTATTAAATGTATCCTTTTCGCATTATCTTGATATCGTACATGTGCCCTAATGTTATCAAAGTGTTTCATGGACCGAAACCCAATGCAGACAACGCAAATATTTCAGAATACAATGGAACAGGTTATTCGTAATTCCGACGCAGAAAAAAGTTACGGAAACAAGAATTGGTAGGTCGCGCATTCCCTATAATTGTATTATTCTCCAAACACGGAACCTAGGTGGCGACCGCTTGAAGCTGCTTTGGCATCAATCGGTTCACAAGCAGATGCTATCGATGAATGCGTAAGGGATGAATTAGAAGCGGGACATCTAAGGCCGTTTGACATTGAGTCGATATTGGTAAAAGTTATACCTCCCATCCTACGTCTTTCAGGTGACGTCGAGCGCTCGCGGCCGCGTCGTTTCTTGACATTTCTATCCTAGATTATCCTTTCCTTCAGGGAAGAGGCTTCGTCTTTGCAAGTCAATTCGCGAGTTCACTGCCGACCGAATTGGCCGGACAATATCTAGAAGCTGCTATACAAGCAGTCGAAATGCCAGGGACTAGCGGCCTCCTCAAAGTTTCAGCTGTGAAGGCTATCCAGAAGTAGTTCCTTGTTTGAGGCATGAAAACCATGACTAATGCGTGTAAAGCTTTTGTGAAATAGGCAATGACTCTGCACTTGTTCCCTTCGCAGTTAGGATTGCCAGAAATCTCGGTCCATTTTTGCTTGCGGCATCTGACGATACATTGCTTCTCATCCTCGAGGCGGTTTCGTCTGTCCTAAGGATAGGTGAAGGCGCGTGGTTGGACGAAGGGCTGGCTGACGCCCTTGTCCTTGCTACACTGCACGTATGGAACAAGAGCATCAAAGGTGTGTATAAAATCAGCACTTCACCGACTTTCAACTGACTATATGAAGATCCTATCATCATCTCCATACTGACCGACATAATGGGTCTTTTGGCATCATCGTCTGCCAAGGGCGTTAACGAAATCGTCATTAAACAAGCGGTACCTACTTTAACTAGCGCAATGTTATCCGCAAAGCCAACAGAATTCTGGATAACGAGCTCGGCGTTTGATCTTTTAAATAGCATCGTGGAAGGTCCCTCCGAAGGACTGGCGGAAGGTTTCTTTGCGCATATTGCCCCGAGTCTCTTCAAATGTTTGAATGAGACTGAGGATAGAGACGTTCTTCAGGTATCAAAATTCCATCATCATCAGGCTCTTGTTCAGTTTCTTTACTAGAATGGTATTGAATGTCTAACGAGCATTGTACAAAGGGACAGCAGTCAGATCGTGGCTTGGCGTAGTGAGACTGGCCAATCCGGGTTGGAATATGTCTTGTCGGTTATCGCAAAGACATTGGAAAACCAGGATGAATCAGGTGGATTGGTAATTGGGGACTTAATCATTCACCTTTTGCGGAAAACAGGGGATAGTGTGTTGCCCGTTCTCCCTCAGTTACTGCAATCCATGATCAACCTAATGACTACCGCAAGAACTGCAACTTTCACCCAGGTTCTACTTCTCTTTTATCTTGCTGCTATGTACTAATTGATAACGAAGAGTCTCGTAATCCCTTTCGCTTTCCTTATCAACAACCAAAGGGATGCTATTCTCGAATTGGTTGAGTCAATGCAAGTCCAAGGTAGACCGGCACTGGAAATTCTGATCAACACATGGTGTGAAAACGCGGAGATCTTCCACGGGTTCTGGTCCTCCCGCACTAGCACCTTAGCTCTGTCGCAACTCTTTGTTTCGGACCGGCCAAGCCTTCAAAAGCTTGTGGTCAAAGGCGACATCATTGTCAAGCCAGGAAAAAATGGTATGAAGTCTCCTTGTTTGACGGTCTTGGATACCAGTGACACACAAACAGTCATTATGACAAGATCTCGCACAAAGAAAAGTGCGCTACTTCGCTCTTTGCCGTTTCAGAATACGCTCATCTATATATAGCTCCGCACGAATTTGCTTCTGTTGCATTCCCTGTCAAGGCCCTGAAGATTCTCGTGCGCGAATTGCAGTCAGGGGGTGAATCAGCCACTTTTACCGCAGGAGGTGGAAACCCGTTGGACGTCGAATCAGACGATGGTGTAAGTTCTGTTTGAATTATATCCACGACTCCTTCTGATCGACGTGCAGGACGAAGACTGGACAGAGGAGGATAGACTAAAGGATAACGAATTCTCATACTTGTCAGATGTGATTGGACCCAGAGGTGGCATTACGCTGGACAATGATGATGTTCTGTTTGCCTCCGACGACGAGGATCTCCAAAAGGATCCAATCTATTTGATGGATATGCAGGTTCGTGGTCTTCGTTTCAAAATGGATATGTGAGACTAAAATAGGCGCTAGGCCCACCTCGCGAGTTTCATCAAGGAATGTGCGGCGCGAAACACCAATAACTTTGCGTCCATCGTTGACCAACTCAGTACTGAGGAGATGCTTGTGATCCGAGGCGTCGTGCAGGGTTGACCTGTCAGCGATGTCAATCGCCGTATTCTACTTATACATGACAGATGCTACTGTAGAATGAAAAAGGCCGGCTGACCCGCGACCCGCGTTTCATATCGTGTTGAACAACTGGATGATTGTAATACCACTGTCAGATGAGAAGGCCGACGGGTGAAGCGCTAGAAACTATTCCAGATTGCAATCATGTTACTGCCTCCTTGCCCAGGTCCCATTCTCTAACACTACCACGTTTATTGTACTCAATGTCCATGATGCTCGTACTCTGTCCGTTCCATCTCTCATCAGCGGCAGCACTGGTCGTCGAGACGACCACACCGCCTTTCTTGTTCTTTGTCTTGATCTTGGGCAGCAGACCGAGCCTCTCAAGCCTCTTCTTCTCTTCCTTATCTTGCTGCCGAAGCCGGAGCAACTCCAACATCGCATCCCAGCCTTCATACTCGGCGTTATTGATCAACCCAGTAGCGGGTACTTTGGGAACGCCAAGAGGCGCGACGTCCAGTCTAGGATCATATGAGTCGTCGAAATACTTGTCCATCTTGGACGGAACGTGCGATGGAGGCTCAGGGCCTGGCGTAGCAGACGAAGAGCGTGAGAGCGACATGGAACTGCACGAGTCATATTCGTCCGCTTTCGGCGCAGTTTCTTTACGCTCTGCAGGAGAGCGCTCAGATGACGGAGGAGACCTTGACCGCCGCTGACTCGATGAAGAGTTGTCGCGCGAGTCTCTCAGTAGCGGTGTCTTGCGGCGCTTATCATCTTCGGAATCATCATGATCATCACGTAGTTTTGTATCTCGCCGTGTCGTAGAATACCCTCGACTTCTTCCACTAGCACTGGTATCGCGCTTTCTCCGCCTTGGTGACAGTGAGCGGGATGTATATGGTAAAGCCGAACGCCGTTTGGATGAGTTTCTCTTTCGCTTGTGTGTCAAAGACCCCGCACCACCATCATCGTCCTTAGAAGCGGGACTGCAGGTGCGAGACCGCGAAGTACGTTCGTCACGATGACGACTGCGACTTGTTTCTCGCCTACGCCGCCGCTCCTCCCCTCTGCTTTCTTCTTTATCCAGAGTTCGACTAGGACTCGTGTCGTGTTTTCTTGATCGTCTGCGCCTCGAATGCCTCTCTTCGGACCTCGTCCGCTCATGATGTCTCCGTCTCCTCCTCGGCCTATCATCTGCATCTTCCTCGCGGTTCTCGCCTTTCGAATCCGTCCAACTGTCATCCTGATCGTCCGAACTATCCCCGTTCCATGTCTCCCAGTTACGGGCCTTCCTCTTCCTCTCACTCCTGCTCACGTTCCGACCATCCCACCTATCCCACACCTCTTCTTCGTCATCAAACTGGTGTCCGTGACGGCTGCTGCCACTGCGATGGCTATGACTGCTGCTACGATGAGGATGACGATGATGGCGGTGGTGGTGGTGGCGATGCTGATCGTCGTGATGTCGTGAGCTCTTGCTCCGGCGAGACCGCCGAGCATCGGCCGCCTCTTGAGCCCGCAATCGCCGTTCTCGTCTCTCCCGTTCTTCTCGCACCCGTTTAATCTCCTGAACGGCGAGCGCCTGAGCACGAAGTACGGTTCGGTTATGATCATCTGTGCTCCGTATTATGGAGGACAGAAACCGTTTGTTAGCGCGTGGTGCATTGCTGTCGAGGCTATTCGTGATTTGAACGGTGTGGCAAGAGAGCAAAATCCATAAGGAACAAGTGTCCGCGCAGTTAACGGCGAGGTAATAGAGATGACAGCAATGCATAAGTAAGTGAACGGCACGAGGTGAGGATAAAACGTACAGGTTATTAGAAATGTATGCTCGGATGCCTTGCTGCCCGTATTTTTCTGCCTTCTTCTTTGCCTCATTGAGGATAAGCTCAGCGACCTGGCGGTCGAGGTCTTCCTCGGTTATTGTGCTTGTAGATGTGCGGACAAGTGAAGATAGTGACGAGGAAGAGGCCATGCAGGTCTGCAGGACCAACCGGCGTTCAGCATGTATTTGCCTATGTTTGGTCGACTTGGACCAAAAGTGTGACAAGGCAGATTTATTGGGCTATATAATAATGTAATTGTATGACAGGTATGCCCATTGTACATTATTGATGTGAATAAGAGTACAATATGTTGTCGTAATGATTTCAAGTGGCAGTTTGTTGTCATGTCGTTCATGCATACATAGTTTCTTTGTGGAGCTAAGGATACAAATCAAACTGGAAATGTGAATAACAAGTAGCGTTGCTTGGGGATACATGAGCAAGGCTTTAGCGCGCCTTTCTCTAAATTCAATCATCAGATTAGGTTGGAAGAAGCACAAGGTAAACTTACGGTCATCAGGCGGAACAGCCGGATGTCACTGGTCATTGTCAAATCCACGCCTTGCCACGCGCATCCGATCTTGAGTTTGGAAAGCTGATGATGGGAGTCCCCTCCAGCCCATACGAGCACGGTAACCATCTTCAACGAGGTTTTGCTCTTTACAGCATCAAGGACGGCGTGAAGGACGGAGTCCTTGTCAATGCCAAATGCCATGTGTTCCAGACTTTCTGGAAGCCTACGATAGGCAATAGGCAATACCGAGGGCTTTTCGGTCCTCAGCTCACGAAGCTGAGAACACTTCTGGACGGCAGATGCTTGCTCAGGCGAGCTAAGTGAGGGAAGCGAAAGCGTATGTAAAGTCGAACCATGGCCAGTCAAGAGATACTCCAGCATTTCTGCGGATGGTTCTCTGTCGAACTCAAGAACACGTAGAGTTTCGGCAGAATTATGCAGCAGCCACCTCATGTAATCATTGGACGGTGGTGTCTGGAAGTTTAGACGTAAGCGTTCCAGAGTGTAGGGTGGAGGATCAGATGGAGTGGCGGCGAGCTGGGGTACTGTTCCGCTAATGGAAAGGGACTTTAAGCTTGGCCAGACCCGCAAAAGCTGTGTGGTGGTCTGTTCGTTATCGGACCAATTGCTAAACTCGAAAGCTGTGATTTCTGGGCCGGACGTAAGGAGTTGGATGGTCTGCTCGTCGAATAAGGGAGCAGGACGCTTCATACGCGACTCATCCGGCAATCCAACAAGATCCATGCCGGGCGCTGCAGAACCGTACAGCGAGAGGTTGAGACCTGTCAAACCCGGACATGTAGAGACGCAGAGCGCAAAGGCATGTTGGTGGATGCCCAGAGGCTGGTTGTAGTCCATGATGACGTGCAGATACCTGACAGCATCGCCTAATGTGCGGCCTCGCTGGGTAGACCTATCTACAGCATCCAAGAAGGATTCCAGTGCCTTCTGGCTCTGCAGAGTGGCGGAGCGGAAGAGCAGCTTTTGTGCAGCCAAGGACCAGGTGCGGCAGATAAGGGAGCAGGATTTGAGCACGGTGGTGTCGACTTGTAAATTGTGGCTATAGTACATGTGTTCGAGGATGGTCATGACGATCTCCAATGGAATGTCGGCGGGTCTTTGCGACGATGGGAGACATTGCGGTGGAGTTGGAAATGCGTGGAAGGGAGAAAGGGCAAGGGGCAGGAGGCAGAGGAGAGGCATTGGGGGGAGGTGGAGAAGGCGGAAGGATTATAAAGGATTGGATGGCTCATGCTACGGCCGCTGCATGAATTCATGCATGAACAAGTCATTAACTTCCTTCTTATCGGCAATCTAGTCGGTCATCTAGTCGGCTAGCCTATCAATTTATCTATATTGATCCTATTGTCTTTTAACCCCGTCCCTGTACGTACCGTGCACCCTCCCAACGTTGTTTTTTCGCAAATTAGGTCAGTATTGCCATAATGACAAGGGCTTCGCGGTATATATGGTTTGTCAATAGCAGATCTTATCCACGATGAGTGAAACTCAGTCAAGACCGCAGCGCCCGCACCAATTCCTTGGAAACTAACACGCCAGTAGTGATGCAGGTCTGATTGTGGTGGCATAAAATCCACATGATCATTGCAACTTCCAATTTTCCCAATGATTGTGTACTTCGCGGAGTTTCCCCGACGGATCCAGTTCCACGTCGCCCTTCAAACCATAAACCCCTTCCGCCAATGCCCTTCTGACAAATGGCACCAACATGTCAAAATAGGCCCGACCTGCCGCATGCGCAACTTTGACTTCGCTTTCTTCACTGTCAGGACTAGTTCCAACAACCTGTTTGATATATTCCAACATCGCTTCTCCTCCCGTTGCTAATACTTCTTCATCCACCGCTGCCTTGAGCCTCTCGAATAAGTCCATCGGCGCGAGCAGACGTAACCCATTCAGAACGTTCATCAATGCGTTGGTGAGTGTTGCAAGTGGAGGATACGACGCCAAGAGCTGCGGGGGTATATGAGGTGCTTCAGGTGCTTTGTAATCAGTCGAAGGGATCGGTGGATTGCTTGCAGCAGACGACACCACGAGCCACGTCGTCGGCAGTTCCTGTACCTTAATCTTCTTCATGCTAATAATACTTGACCTATCTCTTCTGTTCTTGTCAGAGCTTGTTAGGCCCGCTCTTCTCAGTCGCCTGGTCCACTTGCGACTGATGTCAATCAACTCCCGTCGAACTATGGACTCAACGGCGTCTATGGCAATGTTGGTGAGCAAGGAACGGAAGTCGAGCCCGACACGTGAAAAGGCAGTCGCGCAATATGTCAGTTGCGTCAATAGTGACGAAAGCAGAGATATAGATAGAAGGGGGAATGACCGAGAGAGGACGGGGAGAAGATGTGTGCTGAGAGCATGCATTGCATGTGTAGTGATTAGTGCATGTAGCCGAGCAATCAATTTTTTTGTGGGTTGAGAAAGAACGGGCTTGGAATTATTATTAGCTGTATGCGTATGGGTATCGGTTTGGAAAAGTCTTTCAAGGAATATCGTCGAGTACTGCGTCACAATGTCGTATACACCTTCTCTCCAAGAATCGATGTATTTTTTGAGATATCTTGCCAGATCATCTCTTTCTCGGTCGCCACCAGATCCAGCGCCTTTGCTCCTGTTGGGATCGTCATCATCTTTAACATGGCCATGTTCCTCGAGAAGTGAGGTAACACGTTCAACGTCCCTTCTGAGCGTATCAAGAACAGTGCGAAGGCAACCCTCGCGTCCGGTTAAAAAGGCCAAGGCGAGCTGCTCTTCGCTCGATAGAATAAAATTTCCTTCCAGATCAGGAATACGATTTCTACCCTGGTCAATAACGTCGTGGTCTTCCTCCTCATTACATCGGACGTCGCGAATCGCGTCCATCTTGCGCAAGAAATTGACTGCTTTCCAGAGCGCGGGGAGCTTTTTGGCGGGATCATGCATGGTCTGTAAAAGAGAAAGGTGCATTTGATCGATAGCATAGAGCACCTCCGCGAGAATCGAGGATAGAATGTCCGGAGGCTGAGCTTGTGTTCTGTCGTCAACCTCTTTGCCCTTGCCTTTTCCAGTTACCTTCTCTGAATTTTTGAACGTCCCGCTACCAGCGTCTGTACATGTTTCTTGAGGCTCAGAGCCTCAGCAAAATAGCCATTTCGAACGCACGTCTCCATGAGAACTGGGATGTCCAGAAGATCCCGCAATTTATCATGCTGCTCTAGCACGACACGGGCGCGTCTCCTGCCTTCAAGCAGACTCTCTGTTTTCGCTCGCCATGAGCTTGCAGATGCATCGAGGTCTGGCAGACTGGTGTCGATGAGAGAATCAAGGGAGCTTGAGAAAGAAGACAAAGATGAGCCGAGCGCGCGCGTCTTGTCATGCAGCAGGAGAAAAGTAGGGTAGGCAGTGTGTATCAAGGACGAGAGCGAGGACGTGAAGTGGTGAGACTGAGTTTGAAGCGCGGTAGGTTCATCGAGAAGCGAATCAAGAGGGAGTGATGTTAGGTGTGCAAGATAGGCGTGGGCAGCACGGTCGTGGACGAGAGCCGGGGGCAAGATGTCGGGGATGCTCTCCATCCCCCTTCACGTGACAGCCATTTGAGCTATCATGTGATATAGTACATTGGCTTGAGCGTGAGAAGAACGTCACAACCATCTATACCGCGTGGGAAGATTGTCAAAGCACGTCACTTGCCAAATGCGGTTTTACCCAGTGATCGTGAAATGAATCCAGAGGTATGAGGGTCGGTCACTGCCCAGGTATTTTGAACTGATCTGCGACTAAGGACAGCGGCATTGACCGATTCAACGGTCGCCTGGAAGTGATCAAGAACAGGATAACATCGTGCAAAGTCCAATTGACGGAGTTGAAAAGCGAACTAGATACTCTCGTTGAGACTCGCAGAACATCGACTTGGGCATGGAAAGAGAGCCCCATCCTCGCGCTGCCGCCAGAGGTGCTTCTTATCATATTTGGAATCGTCAATCAACGTCCACGAATTAGCCATCTTACGCTCCTCACACTCTGTGCCGTGTGCCATCAGTGGAGCGCGCTCATTGTCGACACACCGTCTGTCTGGAGTCTTGTTGCTATCGCTGTCAATCGCTTCTTACCTCTGCACGGACTAGAGAAGTACCTCATGAATTCGCGCAATGAGCACTTGGACGTCATTTTGTTCCGTGACGACAAACTGGAAATTGACTACTTCGAGGCCTCCAGGGTTGCTTACATCATCCAATATCTCGGATATGCTATGAATCGTTGGCGTTCCCTGGAGCTGCGTCTACTCCATTTTGAAGCAGCTCGTGTCGCTCTTACAAATTGTCGCGGAAGGGCAGATGCGCTTCGCGACCTCACTATCTCATGCGCCAGTTTCGGACTACATGATCCCGATGAAGAAATTTTTAGAGAATGGAATAGTGGATTTGAGGCACCTGGACTGAAGGTGCTTACGCTTGCAGGCGAAGCGTTGTTCTGGATTGGCCAAGCAAATGTCCGCTGGATTAACAGTATTCGACAGCTAGAGAAGCTCACGCTTGCGGATTATGGGATGACTAATGAACCGCTCATATCTGCGGGCCACCTGTACCGGATTCTGAGATTCAACTCGATAAGACGCTCCATCAGGATTATCGAGCTCAAAAACGTCCATGTCGAACCTGCGCATATGACAAACCAAAGTGAAGCTATTATGGATTCTCTACGAGTCATATGCATAACGGGCGGTTGCCCAGAAACCGCAAGCTCAATTATCCATCGGCTGAATGCTTCCAACCTCCAACGCATACAGGTCACAGGCACGGACCATACCTCTACAAGCTATCTTCAACACCTTCGATTGCCCTTCTGTGCGCATAATCAATGTCATCGGTATCCGATGCTGCGAGCCATGTGCCTTACAAGGGTACGCCTTCCGTTGTCTGACCTGCGTTATCTGGAGAGATGTGAGCATTTGACATTATGCGAGGTAGAAGATGTCGACGATGGATTCATGCGAGCATTGAGCAACTCGCGCTACGAGTATGCCAGTCCGGGACACAGTAACTCAATACCTCGCTATTACCTTCCGAATTTGCGATCTCTTCTTATAGTAAGGTGTCCGTATTTCGATGCAAAGTCATTATGCGACATGATCGCCACCCGTCGTCTTTGCGTCGATGATGTCATACGACCCACAGAGCTGACGATGGTGTCTGTAACTGGAGGTCATTCATTGTCTGCTATTGAAAGACAGTGGTTTGAGCAGCACGTTCAGCGTTTTGATTGGGCGTGAACTAGCTGTGTGAGTATGAGCCTTTCCATCTCTTACATACTACTCATATTATGTACATCGCAGTCAGCAACCTTCGCTGCATCAAATCATTGACCCGATTGGCGGCGGCTGGCTGCAGCTCATCGATCGCCACCCGCGGTTTGCCGCGCTCCTATTCATTCCATTATCTCGTCCACTGTCTTCTCCATGGCGATCATAGGAAATCACAAACTTCTGGCCATCAGAACTTTGGCAATTGGCAGCTTCGCAGCAAGCATACTTCTGCAACTGAATGCCATTCTGGGCGGCGCTCCACACCCTTATATTGCCTACGGTCCTCAACCCTATATTTTCATACTATTCGTCACTGGCCAATCAATATTACAGGTGTACTGGCTAATGCAACTCTTTCCACGCGAGGTCCAGGAGCCGGCTTCTATTTCACTCTTGTCGGACGAGGACGATTCGGACAAGGCGTCCGACGCTACGCAAGTGGCTGGCCCTTTTGATATCGACGCTACACAACTTGCATATTCCCCTATCTTCGTTCTCAGCAACATTTGTCTATGTATGGTTTTCTGCCTTTCACAAATAGAATCACTAACGTTCAGTACAGCCGTCTGGAGCTACTTCTGGTCATGGGAGAGATATGCCGCCTGTCAGGTGACGCTGATAGTCAATACATCGGTCCAACTTTATGCTGTCTACGCACTCTTGCACTCTTTGTACAATGTGCCACAAGAAAACGGGAACGTTCGCACGCATATACTTTCCAAAACATCGACGGGTATTGCTATTCTGTACATGTGGAAGACTTGGGGAATCGTTGACGTAGGCCACATTGACCACGAATTTAATCATCGACTCACGCTGAATAGAAAACAACCGCACCCGCTTTTTCTGAGAAATTGCAGACCACCATTTTCTTCCTGCTTTTGGTACGTGAACAGATCGTCGTCATATAATCTCACACGAAATATCCTGCTACAGACGCTTGCTTCTGGCCCCGATCCTACTCTGGGCATATGTCTGACGTGCGACCTGGTTGCAATGATACTGGGTCCTCACCAGGTACCAGAGTGGCACACGGCATTTATGTACATGGCTTTCATAATTGCCATTGTCACTGCCGCAGACTGCTACATGGACGCCAGACGTCGTGTAGGAATGGCACCCAGGATCCCTGCTACGGAGACAGTGGCAGTTCCCGACAATGATGATTCACCGTCGTCTTCTTGAAGTGTGTCATACGGGTCTAAATTTTCTATATTGTAGCAGACAATAAATGAGTGACGTTTTTGTTTCAAAATTGACACTTGATTCTTGCACGAACTATCATGAAACAATGACTGGAAAATGATTTTTTTTAGCATCAAACTTGCACCGTTGTCTTGCTTCTGTTTTCTTCGGCTACCCTATTCGGTTTTGAACCGGTTATATTGTACACGTTGGCAAGATTTGATAGCTCATTGTGGCAGATACGCTAACTAGCGGGGCGCAGATGTATGCAGCAGTTTATGGAATGCTGGGCGGCTTTGGCTGTTGACGACTGGCCGTACCACGACTCGTGTTGTGTCATTAGTATAATAGCATGTTTCACATCCCCTAGGGTCCGTGGGCAGCTGGCGACACATTTGCAAGCGCCGACCCTTTAGTTACGCCTTTCACGTCTGGAGTACCATTCTCGTGGGATGAACTGTTCATCATCATCCTAGTCCTCTTTGCCTCCTTCGTCAGTATTAGCTCAGTAACAGTGGCATATAGTGAACTCCAAGCGAACAACATACATTTTCAAAAATGTCGTAGCTGTCACAAGACATAGACGGAGACCTTGGTACTTATCGAATGACCGCAGATCGAAGTCGTCCGATGAATTAAGGTTCCTGACGTACGCGCTCAGGAACATTATTGGTAAATTTGATGTAAATAAAGTGTGGGAACACATTAAGATTGCTAAGGAAATTCTGTGCTTTCAACATGTTCCACGTATGACAGGCACATAACTTGCCAACAACGTTTTTTCATATCCGTATACCTGATACAAAAAATGCCGGTCGCTTGCTAGAGTTAAGCGAGCTGGCTAATGCTGTTGCCAAGTTACGTTGTGCCTGAGTAGGGAGTCACGGCGTTGGTGGCCCAAAAGGGCTGGATATACAATAAAGTAACAGAGAAAGGACTGCATCGGGTAAAGAGTGTTGGTGGCTCCAAATGGCCGGGTATATGTACAATAAAGTAACAGACAAAGCCAAACCCATGCTAAAGGGCAAAGCCTGTCAGCCAAGAAACAAACAATGTCTGTCAACTCACTCGAACCGAGCGATTTGAGGATGTCTTGGATAATCTATGACTTCATCTGGTGGCCATTGTGCTCGACAGTTGTATCTGGAAAATATCGTCAAAAGGATTTTCGATCGTTTGGATATCGTAGAGATATTTTTAGGTTGAGTGGTTGTAGCACTGCCAGCACATAAATGAGAAAAATCTAAGCCGCTCATATTGGTCTCAACTGCCGCTCGCGAGTTGTATCTTGAGATGATCGATTGACATCCAGCAGGGTATTTGAGGCAGGAACAGACGGAAACGATATCATGTCGAACCCTGTGAGGTCCGGCTGAGATATGCCGGTATCGGTAACTGACTTGTGAGCTAGATTTCTGGAAGGTGGTCCGGGTTTATTTTGAAGCGAATGGAGTCTGATCGATGGAAGCGACGACGTGCCGGGTCTATTTAGAACCTCCTTCATTACTGTGGGTGAACTGACGTCGATGTTCTGCCTAGGCAGCGGCTCAGAAGCTGGGATCCTAGACGATGGCACGCCTTGATGCGAAAGTTCAATATTCAAGACAGGAGATGATATCTGAACGGACGACATGTTGCGCTTTGCAAGTTTTGGCTTTGTGTTCAGAGGCGCATTGACGTGAAAACGGTCAGTAAACTTTGTGTCGGGGCCTGGGGTTAAATAGAGGAAGCCAACGCTTCTTTGCTTTTGCCGCTTGCGACGGTAGCGCAGGAGTAATACCAGTACCAAAAGCAGACCGAATATAGAGCCAAGGAATGTACCAGCGATAGTGCCGGCGCTAATATAGGCATTAGCTAGCTTCGTGGAACAGCGCAGAAAAACATACGATGAATGATGTTGAGGGGTTTTTTCAGGCAGATCCGTAGCGATACCGATTGTCGTGACACCAGTCGTTGTCGTGGGCCTCGTTGTCGTGAATACAGAGGAACCACTTGTGAGGGTCATTGTGGTTATTCCGATACTTGTGAATGAGGACACAGAAGAAATGGTGGTCCAACCACCGTTTAGCGAGCTAGTCACTGTCAGACTTTGAATCGATGGGGGTCATATTACTTACGGTTCGGGGTGGGCACCGTGGCCCTTGTTGGATCCCGTCTGCGATGCGGTAACTATCCCTCGAGCCGGAGTCGGCGAACTGGCTCCATGATTCGTCACGGTGTTGCCGAATATCCCTGTTTGAACATTTATGCTAATTCTACTATCGAAGATTTTTACGTACCATTTGAATTGACCTGCCCATCTGGAGTTCTTTCCTTGCCGTTTCCGCTGGAACCGCTACTACTGGGAGTCGGTCTAGGATTGCTGTTGTTAATGACCATACCACTGGCTGACCCGAAATCGTCGAGCGCTACAGAACTGCGACTTGGGCTCACTGATCCATTCCTATCTCCCCCACCGCCGCTTGGAGTGCCTGAAGTCCTAGTTCAACCGCCGCTTGGAACGGTGCCTGCAGTCCTAGTTCCACCGTCGCTTGGAGTGCTTGAAGTCTTAGTTCCACCGTCGCTTGGAAAGCTTAAAGTTCTAGTTCCACCGTCAATTGCAGTGCTTAAAGTCCTAGTTCCACCGTCGCTTGGAGTGTCTGAAGTCCTGATTCCAGCGCCGTTCGGAGTGCTTGAAGTCCCAGTTCCACCACCGCCTGAAGTCTCAGTTCCACCACTGCCTGGACTGCCACCACCCTGAGTTCCATCACCGTTGGAGTTCCCGCTCCCGTCCCCATTGTCGCTGGAGTTGCCGTTGCCGTTGGGGTTCCCATTGTGATTGTCATTACTATTCCTATTCCAAGTCCAAAAGGAGTTGCGGTCTGCGCCGGCATCTCCGCCATTCGTGGGGCTGTTCCCGTTCGCATTGCCATCAGGGCTGCTTCCGTTCGCACTGCCGCTGGAATCACCCTCCGCGATGCCCTTAGGACCATCCTCATTGATATAGCCATTGGATCCCCGTCCGCTTTGTCACGGGGGCTATTCTCGTTTCCACTACCGCTCCCGTTGACATTATCTTGAACTGGAAAGCCACTGCCCACGCCATCAAGGCGGCGACTGCTTCCTTTGCTCCGTTTGGCTTGATTCAGCCACAATGATGCCTTTAAATGATTAAACTTGAGGCCTTGAATTAAAATTCTCACGACGTACCTTGCCCACTTTTTTCGGATGTAAAATGTTGTCGTCACCAGTGTCCTCGCCATGCTCTCGTTTGCAGTTCATACTACAAATATTATAGGGACTTACTGCGTGACCTTTATCAGCATCCTGACTAGGGTGTAATTTTCGTGAGAGCGCCGATGTATTGGCACGAACTAGCATGGGCGTGCGACGGTCGCCGGACGCAACTAAGCGCCGTGGATGGTGCTGATGGTCGGCAGCATTCTTGACAGCGGGTGCGGCAGCACCTCCCTCTAGTGGATATCGCGGGCTAGGGCAGGCGAGGTCTTGAGGACAATTCGCTGGAGCCCCGTGAGCATTTGTGACGGAGGTCATTCGCAGCGTATTTGCGATATGGAAAGTAGAAGGAGAGACGATTCAAAGAACGGCAGCAGCAGCAGTACGCCTGAAAGAGAAGAAAGAGATGGCAACATAAGCGCGTTTCACTGTGGTTTAATATCACTATCAAATGATGGGACAGCGCAGGGACGAGTACATTGCGTGCGGAGTGAACATTGAACCGGGAGGCGAATGCCGGAAGATCTGCAGATCGATGTATAGCAGATATGATGAAATCGCACGTGGCTCTTCTCACGGGGTATTATGGCAAAGCACCCTTATGGGTGTTCCATTGTCGTGTATCTCGTACCTTTCTTTCCTTCTCTCAACTCATGCGAAAGCATATTCCAGAGCATCCGCGACGCAGGTCCACCTCAGACCCTCTATCCACTGCTCTGATCCCACCGCAAAATGAGTCGCATACCGCACGAGAACTTCGTCTGCGCGCGGAGAGCGAAGCAAGAAAAATAAGCCACGAGATCGACGAAATGCTTCGTCAGGAGCGTATAGAAAAGAAAAAGTCAAGGGCCGATGTTTATGTCCTGCTCCTCGGTCAGTCAGAATCCGGCAAGAGTACGACACTAAAACGTGAGTATTCGTTTTCCTCCGCAAATATGCATCTTGCGTCCGTTAAGCCCCACGATGCTTGGTCATCTGAGTGGTGCTTTAGTTGGTTGTGGCTTGTTCCTGGGCACAGAGTATTGTTCCATTAACTATTTGCCGGCCGATCATTAACGCAGCGATAACTACCTTCTGCCGAACCCAGACATGTACCAAAGCTGACCCGAACGTTGTGCGACAGAATTCCAACTGCTTCATAGTCCAGCCACTTTTCATGCGGAGCGAATGGCATGGCGCACTGTGATCTACATGAATCTGGTCCGCTCTATCAGGAGGTATCTTGACGCTTAGTTGCGACACATCCCTCATTGACACGCTATTAGGATCCTAGATGTGCTTACGCCGGAGACCGATGCGCTGTCAGATGAACTTGATGATCTGGAATCGATGGAAGCTGCTTCGGTTATAATCACGTCGAATGGTCGGCCCCCGTCCGAAACTAAAGCGCCGACTTTCGACTCATACAGGCGGCGTCTCGAGTCCCTGGTCACCCTCGAAGAGCGCTTAATACATCTTTTTCAATCCAGCTATGAAGCGGAACGTTATTCAGATCCTGGTCCCTCCACAAAAAGTCTTACTGAGAATGCAACAACCTGCAGCCGCTCTCTGCCAGCCATTTCAATCCCAGAACACCCATCCAGGGAACGGTTGTCTCCGCAAAGTGATACAGGAGAAAGGGAAGTAACCGTTCACACGTCAAAGAATTGGAAGCAAACCTTTTCAATGGCTTTCGCCAACCGTTCAAAAAACCCCAAAAGTGCACACTCGGGGGAAATAGAAGGGTGGTGGGAAGATCCTGAAGATCCCGTGCACATCATTAACGCGTGTGCCCCTGCCATGCTTGACCTCTGGCATGATCCAGTCGTTCGGCAGCGGCTCAAGGAGGAGGGAATATTCTTGGAGGACACTAGTGGATTGTAAGCGGCTCGTTTTCTGCGATTCTTGTGATACCTGATATACGATAACTGTGCTGTAGTTTCTTGGATGAGATTCTCAGGATCACGGCTAAGAAGTATATACCAACTGATGGTAAATGCAATAGCAGTGCTTCAACTGTACCATTAGGCTCACAAGTGGTAGCGGATGTATTAAAAGCAAGGCTGAAAACGACCGGCATAACCGAACACACGTTCCGCGTTCGTACCCACGGCACAAACGTAATATGGAAATTGTATGACGTCGGAGGCTCCCAAGGTCAGCGCCAAGCATGGATACCTTATTTTGAAGACGGTAAGCCATTGATTATCCATCTATGTCTTCTCATTCTTTCAATCGACATAGTCAATGCCATTATTTTCCTTGCACCCATATCCGCATTTGACAAGGTTAGATACAACGTAATGGATTTTCTCTTTTTCCCTGACTTCTTTCATGACAGGTGCTTGAAGAGGTAGCGAAACAGAGCCTTCACGAGGGCAGCTGACAGATCCCAACTCAGGATCCTCGCATTAATCGATTTGACGATTCGCTACAATTATGGAGATCGGTCGTATCCAACAAGCTTCTTACCAACGTCAACTTTGTGCTATTTCTAAATAAATGTGATCTTCTCCAGGTTATGCTTTTGCGTTCACGAACGTTTGACTTTGATGTTGACTCTGATAACAAAGGCAAAACTGTCTGCAGGGGTGAAGGTTAATCAGTATATTCCTGCGTATGGCGATAGGCCCAACGATTATAACACCGTCTCAAAATGTGCGTTGCGTCCGACGGATCCGAGTGCTTTTCACGGAACTTCGCATTTTGTATATAGATTTTTGGAGCAAGTTCAGCGCTGTACATCAGGCTCATTCTCCAAACCACGAGCGTAAACCATACGGTGTGTACATTCCAATTTATGTGTCTTCACAATGACTAACACAACGTCCAGTACACTTTACATCAGTAACCGACACACGAGTAACAGCCAAGATCATCGCCTCTGGTATGCCTATGTTCTTGTTTATTCAGACGACAATGAACCTACTTTTCGTAGTACAAGACATCATCGTCAGAATCAATCTCAGCACCATGAAACTCGTTTGAATTATTTTACTCTGGCGCGATTAAAGTGCTCACTGCTGTATTTTTATCAATATTTCGTACTGCAACCTCTCACACTGGCCTCTAATTGCAATCTCTGATACATTTGAACACGATTGGCAATTGTCATCTTGAAATGTTTACACGCTAATACTATACCTGTGTTTCATTGGCCGTTTGTTACACATCATATCCATTTTAATACAGCACCTCATTCCCATGGCTCGAGCACCATACATAGATCCTATAATTAGAATGTAGCTATCGCGACGGGTGGGATTGATCACATGATCACATTCGTTACCACGTGATGACGCACTCTTTTCCAGCAACTGAATATGCTACGGATTGTGTAGGCCTTGCCTTTCCTTGCTGAAAAGCTGCTGAACCGTGTCTTAGGAAACCCAAAAATGCTCGATCCAAAAGGGCTTTGGAGGGCCGCGCGCCCAAAGAAGTCGAGGATCCACGAACTGCGATCTTCGTCAAAGGGACGCACGTTGGTGAGCTGCTGAACGGCGTCATGAAGGAGTTGGTCAGCAATAGTTTGCAATCGTCTCATTTTGTTCAAGTCTCTGAGATATCAAAACCCCCTAGATGGCTCTGAAACGGCCGCATGCGATCTCGTTTTCGAAAAGGAATGCTATACATCCATTTGATGACCGCTCGAATTCGCTGTCTTCTATAGAATTCTGGGCGGCAAAAAATGATGCTTCATTATTTCTCTTTGGTCATTCTTCGAAGAAACGGCCACACGGACTGTCGTTTATTCGATTGTACGACGGGAGGATGCTCGATATGATCGAAGTTGCTGTGGACAAATTTGTGAGCATGGCTGACTTCGAGGTGGGTTATATGCACTCTTCATGTGTGATGGCGATTGACATGGTCGTCGTGCAGACACCAAAAGCAACGCCTGGGCATAAACCACTGATGCATTTCGCTTCGGATCTATTTGATTCTCATCCTCGATTTATGCAACTCAAGTCGATGCTTCTGGACTTTTTCAATGCAGAAGTCATCGACGCGATATGTCTCTCTGGTATCGAGTATGTTATCAGTGTTTCGTTAGGGCCGACACCTGGTTCGCTGAATACCGCTATGGCACAAGATTCAAAAGAAGAACTACCCAAAGTCCACATTCGGACATACATGATTAAAATGGTCGCTTCTGGAGTGAAGACTCCACGAGCAGAACTCACACCGATGGGTCCTTTCCTCGATTTATCTTTAAGACGACATCAAGATCCGGATCCGGAAATGCTGAAACAGGCCATGAAACGGCCAAAGCTGAAGAAGCAGGATATAGAAAAGGGGCTGGGGAAAAAAAAGAAGAATATGGATGTGGACGAAATGGGAAACCTGAGAGGCCGCATCCATTTGGGAAAACAAGATTTGAGCAAGCTTCAGACGAAGAAGATGAAGGGATTGAAAAGGGATTTGGACGAGAGTGGAGGAGGGGAGGACGAAGGGGAGGGAGAGGAGCCGCAGAGGAAGAAGGAAAGGGCACGGTAGTTAGTCCCTGTCCTATCTATTACGATATTCGAGTTTCGGGTTGGTATGTCCAGACTCGCAGGGTTCTCGGATCTCCAATGTTCAACGTCGCCCGTGGGTCCCATAGTCTGTTCCAGCAAGCGGGACTCAGAGGCATCTCTCGTCCCGTATGTCGCCGAGGGTACCAGTTACATGTTGGGTTTTGGACGCGGCGGCGCATGCTACAATTTATTTTCGGGCAAACTTCATACTCTGATTCTTACCATTCAGCGAGGACAATGTCTAGCGCTATAACAACAGATCCAGGGCTTACACCCGTTTCAACTAACGGTGGGTCTGACTCGCCGACGCTGTCAGACACTGGACTAGTAGCTAATGACATTCTGATTGCAGCTGCACCAGCAGCGATTGGACCTTACTCACAAGCGATCAAATCTGGTGATCTGCTTTTCTTATCCGGATGCATCGCTCTCGACGCTACGACAGGGCAGATCGTGCAGGGCGGCGTTGAAGGGCAGACTGAGCAAACATTGAGAAACCTCAAAGCCGTCGTAGAGGCAGGCGGGTCAAGTTTGGGCAAAGTCATCAAGGTTACTGTATGTGCCTGAGGGTGCGGTCCCTTGGGCAAGTTTGAGATGAACATTTTGTTGCAGGTGTTCCTCAAGGACATGAATGATTTTGGTGTTGTCAATGGCATCTATGGCAAGTTCTTTGGTGATCACAAACCTGCAAGGGCGGCTGTCGAGGTTGCAAGACTGCCGAAAGACGCACTCGTAGAGATCGAGTGCATTGCGAGGTATTACCTATGAATTCATATGCTGCGACTTGATGCTAATGCTTCTACTACCCCAGGATAGCCTGACATAGACTAGAAAGACACCACATGTATCACGCGATTTAGGGAATTCAAAGTCGATTGATCCATGTACTGTACAATGAGAGATATCACATTTCGTCGATCACATCCTTCAGTTTAACTTCATCTAAGATTTCAAAGCCTTTATCTTTTGTTACCTGCAAACAACGACGATGTTTAGAAGAGCATACAGGCTTGGTCATTGCCTCACCTGTGCGAGTTGAACGTTGTGTTGGTCAAGCTTTTCCTCCATTACTTGCTTCAAAACTCGCAGGGTTAATATTTGTGCTTCTCTCAGTGTCATTTGCTGTAAGATATTATCAGTACACGACAGGACGAAATATGGCTTTTGATTAACCTTGTACCATTTGTCCTGCAGTTCACTTTGTGCAGCTTCTGACCCTGATCCGATAGCTTTGGCCTCATAACGCATAAATGTTCCTGATGGATCCGTATGGAACCTGGAACACTCTAGGTGTGCATTGTATCAGACATTGGGTAATCATACTCACAGTTGTGGTCCAAGTTCATCTATACCTGCAATCAACAATGCTACACCAAACGGTCTACTCATCATCGCCTCTTCGTCATGTACACTTTCACCAAACCGCAGGGCAAGATCGCAAACTGCCTGTGTAGCGCTCTCTACCTTAATGCGTTCATCATACGTGAAGGAATGGTTTTGTGCTGTCACACGGGCATGGTCAATCATAGTTCTGGCGTCGGCCACTAGGCCAGACATGGCACAGCCCAGGTGCTTGTCGATTTCCATGATCTTTTCTATCGAACTTGATTCGAGGAGAGGAGATTGGACACGTTTCTCGACGCCGAGGACTACCCCTTCGCGTGTGCGGATGCCGACAGCCGTAGATCCTAGCTGAAAAAGAAAAAAGTACAGCATGTCAAGAAGGCATCAACGGATGTCATTGGATTTTGGTTAAACACCTTGATGGCTTCTATAGCATATTCAACTGCAGAGCGATGGGAATGAGCTACCCTAGTATTCTATAGAATAAGCGAGTTGTAGAGTTATGCACCTTGGAACAAACGTCCTTCAGGTGAAAATGTGTTGACACCACGATCTTAAAAGCATGTTAGTCCAAGTGCGACCACGCGACCGAGAACTGGTGCCGTACCGTACTCTGAACGCGTCAAGAACATGCTTGGAAGGGAAGAGCAGACGCGTATGCCGTGGGAATACGGCCTGCTTTTTGATCTAATCTTATCAGTCTCCGAAAGATCATGGCTACCCAGGAATTGACTTTCGATGATCTCAAATCCATCCTAGATTTTTCAAAGGATCTCGCACGCAAGGCGGGTGCGTTGATACTTCAGGGCTCCGATGCTATTGCGTCCAGCCAGTCTGGCGTTGGGGAGAAGATGAATTCGGTTGATCTGGTCACGGAATATGATGTAAAAGTCGAAGAGTTTGTCAAGGGCGAGTTCAAAGCAAAGTTCCCTGATTTCGGATTGTGCGTGTATTTCGTTCAACTACAGCGTCCGTCCATTGCCATTCACAACTTTCATAAACAGCATTGGAGAAGAATCGTACTCCGCAGGCGTGCGCCCTGCTCTGACTGATGCTCCTACATTCTGCGTAGACCCGATCGGTGTGTTATTAGGATCGTTGTTTCGATTAGAGCTAATCCGGACAGATGGCACAACCAATTTTATTCATGGCTTCCCATATTGTTGCATTTCCATAGGTCTCATTTACAAGCGGCGACCTATACTAGGGGTAGTTTACAATCCGTTCCTCGATCATCTTGTGCGTCCCTATTTTCACGCTTTACCTTGTTGCCATTTGCATAACAAACTCAGTACTTTGGCCTCAAAGGGGGAGGATCATATTTGGTGCGCGGTAGACAATCTGCATCACCTTTGCGGTTGCCGCTATCGTCGTCGATCAGACCGTTGCCCTCACTACATGATGCTTTGATTGGTATTTTCCTTGTCACTGTATATAAGATTCATGCTTATTCGAGCTAGCTGTTGAGTGGGGGTCGCATAGATCAAATAAGGCCATAGCCACAAAGGCATCCTCCTTTTCCAGGCTTGCTGGCGATGCCGATCAAGGTGTTGCTGGCGGAAAAATGGCTCACAGCCTCCGTTCGCTTGGTAGTGCCGCACTGAATTTTTGTCTGGTTGCACAAGGAGCGTTGGACATTTACTGGTGAGTATGATGATATTCGCCGATCTCTGCAACGTGAATGACTGGCCCAGGGAAATTGGTTGCTGGCCGTGGGATGTCTGCGCAGGTATTGTCATTGCTGAGGAGGCGGGTGGCGTCGTAACCGGTTCGCGTGACACATTCTTGGAGTCGTTGAAGAACGAGACTTTTGGGGATGTTACGGAAGCGATTCTCACAGGAAGGAAATATATTGTGGTTAGAGCTGTTGCCAGCAATAACCCAGTAAGCCAAAGCACGATATACTGACATTTTTGATATCCTGATACGTCGTGATATAGGATGAAGGTCCACGCGGGGCGCACGAGAGGATTATCAAAGACTTTTACGAGACCGTCGAAGAAATAGAACCTAACTGACGCGTTAAATCCAGTTTTAGATACAAAATAGACAACTAATACCTTCTGTTACGAATCGGGAACAAACGTAAGACGTGAATCAAAATGGTGGTGCATTATCGGCGCCTGTGCGATCCTAACTAGTTAGGCCTCGCCTTCAAGGTCGATCCATTGCATTCAGAACAAAGCGCTGCATTGTCTTCCTGCTCCCTATAACTGATTATTCCGCGACCCGCAGATTTTCGGCCGTTTCTTCCACGGATTCATCTTCTGCATTCCCATATTCTGTCGCGTAGCACAACCGGGCCGAATTACATCATGGTTCTGTATGTCTTCCCAGAATATCATGACCCGATACGCATCCATATTGAATTGAGTGGGACAGATGATTATCTCAAATCCCCTTTCAATGTAAGGTGAATTGAATCCCACTTCCGGCTTCGTCTTATCAGCTACTTGACGAAGCCCCATAAAGTACAAAGAATGTTCCATGTCTTGACCTTCTTTTCTTTTTGGAGAAAATTCGTGTTTGGTTGGTTTCCGAACCTGGATAGCGACGATCGTGATCGCCAAGATTACGGAAGTATTATATTTGATTTTAACACAACACGTATTATTTCTCAACGTTGCTAATCATGCTTAGCCTAGCAAAGTGCCAGATTTCTCCGTTAATTGATTCATCGTCTCGTTTTACCTTGTCCACGTTGATGCCACGTTAGAACATTCTAGGAAATAGAGCAACGACCGACCAATGCTATTGACCGTAGCAGCATGCTCCGTATTTTCGGGCACCTGGGTCACCGCGGAAAAACTTGGACAATAACCGTTGATACTAGCCAAGTTGTTCCCATGCATCAATTATTACGCCATGAACAGATATTTGCCAAACCCGACTTGAAAGAGTACAAGAAACGCCAAAGAGGAATTTATGCCAAACCGTGCATAGCGAGCAGCCGTGAAAATTCTTCAGGTCTTGTCTATAGATTTTACATCAGTTCCCGATTTGAAGCGTGCCTTTGAGCGATAGACAATCATTACCAGGTGCTGAACACCGATTTGATGCCAGTTCCAGCCATTCTCTCCTGTCAGATGCAGCTGAATTGCAGCTGTCGAGCAGGACACGCCGTCCACGAGGTGCCCTCTCAATCATTGCCTCACACGATGATCGGCTTCCTGTGATATGCAAATCCAACCTACCGGGTTGCGAACAATCAAGGAATTCGAAAGCCGCGATTTTCCTGAATCAGGGAGTCCGACCAGGACGAAGAAGTCCTCAGCATTCGGCGGCCCGCCTTCAATTGTGACAGGAGAAGCAGAAGGCTCAGATGGAAGATCGGGGTAAACAACAGAACATCATTTACCTCTTGCTGAAACGTGTCAATGCTTCCTGGTGGAATCGAGCGCGCTGCATTGATTGCTTCTGCATCAAGGCTTGGGGGAGGAACTGAGGTTTTTGAAGGCCGTCAACGATAGAGTTGACGACCGTCCGTTACGTGGCATGTACCTGGCAATGAACAGATGTCACTGTAATGATGGATATGCTTACTCGCGGCCAGCCTGACCGCATAGGTACATCATGAAACGGAGGTTTGGGGTTGGAACGAATACGGCAATTTCGGGATAGTTTCAACGGATGATATTCACGTTCCTGTCAGAATATTGCCTATGAATTGCGAGAATGCATTCAATATTATCGACATGTGGGCTGGTTGCGGTACCAGTTGGTTCTATGCTACGAACTCTCCAGTAGCATCAATCACTAGCGATGTCTTTCATATCCAGATCGGTGTGGATTTGTTTGACTGTCGTTTGCTTGATAGCGGCGAGCTTTCGACAAGAACGTTAGTTCTGAACTTGAATTATTAGTTACAACTATACCCTCGCAATCAGGATCTATGGAGCATAAATGGTGCCAAGGGCGCATGCGAATACACGTATTCACGCACCTGGGTCGCGTCTTTAGCCTCGTTGTAATGATGTAGTAGGTTGATGTGTCTTTTGACGATTAGCTCCGCGTCCACTCCTTCTCTTTGAATCTAAAGCGTCAAAGTGGGTACAGTCAGGAGAAAAAGGTTGCAGACTCCAACCGCTTCTGCAGGTCTTCTATTTCTGCTTGTAACGCGGCCATGCGCGCTTCTTGCTTCTGGGCAAGAAAGTGTTGGTTCATTAGCATTTATGTGACTTTACCGACCTTTGCGGATATCGGTGCGTGCATGGTTGTAATTGATGTCACAGCATCCTCGCATCATAATCAAGTCGCCGCCTGAGCTCTTTACTCGGATCAACGCATTACCAGTCATGTGCAATTTCGAGCGTTCTGTTGGAAAAATTGTATTGTCCTCTCGAAGCAACCTTTGGTAAGATATCATTCATGTCTACCAGGTCTTCTTCGCAACGATTGGCAGTTGACTGTACTTAGATGTTTATCCTGCCTGTCGCGTATGGCGTGTTCCGAATCCTAGCCAAGGAGTAATTGTTTATTAGCAAACAACGTACGTTTGCTTGGAAATGTAGGCAGTCGCGCTTGGCCCATCATTTATACACCCAGTATGGCATTGGTCAACCGATTCTGGTTTATGCTCTCAGAAGTCAATTCAATATACCTTTGGTATTCCTTTGGACAGATGGAACCGATGGAACGGGCTCCCCGTCCCCTTCTCAGATCATTTCAAGAATAACGTGCTCGCGGCGACCAAGGCGGCCTTCCACAGACCTAACAAAGCCGTGACTAATTATATATAATCTACGCATATGACTACAACAGAACGGCACCAATCGCATCACGATCTCGTGGTGCCCCAGCCACACCCTTTGTCAAAGCATGTGGAGACGCGATCATAGACAGCGTTTCTTCCCACTTTCAGAAGACAATACACAATACAACTCAGGGCAGCATCGCTGGAGGTGAATTGCCAAAAGTACGTGACGATTTTCGCGAAAGTTCTCTTCTTGATTGGCCCTCCATAGCTTGTTGAGTTGACCGCCGAATCCGCGGCCAGAGACGGTGCGGAACCGCTTGTCGAACAAAAAGCGAATGGACTAGACCTGTTTCCATCGGTGAGTTGACCCGTCACGATAATCGATAGCGGAACGACTCTGGTCTTTGGTCCTACTGTGGAGAAAATTTATGCTCAGGTTAAAGGAAGTCAAAAGTTGGCACTACTAGGCTTTTATAACTCTCTGTGAGAGTGAGTCCCGCTTCCGCGATGACGAGGAAGACGATAAAACTGCAGAGATAAAGCAACGGAAGCGAGAACCTGACCCTGAAAGTTTGAACCCCCACAAAATCAAACGCGGAAGTACGCCTTCAGACGAGCTGCGCATATACAGTGTATTCAACAGGCGAGATTTGCTGGCCATACTTATTCCACTGCTATTGAATACTGATCCCTCAGCACATGGCGCTGCGCCGCAGTTCACGGAGTCGGATAATGTCGAAGAGTTTGAAGTTTGAAGCTGGATGTGGACTGGGAGATAATTTAATGCTTTGAATGTCCCTGCTAAATCACATACCAGGAGAACTATCGTCATCGCAGACAATGTTACAAACGTCAGTTTCTGCCTTGATAAACTTTCCGCTTGTGCGGTTTACGCGGTGAACGTGCATTTGCGCAGTATACCTTAAGTTTAACTCTTCAGTACCATGACCAACACGTTTCCTGTCATCGTACTTCCGCTGGTTAGCCAGAGTGGTGGGACTATCCAATTCTAGTATCTCTCGGGCGCCAATTTGAAGATTTAAGCAACCTTCCGCTGCTTGATCAATTAGATAAACTATGAATTTCAATCTCCCTCCACTCGAAGTTGAAGGCGAAAGTTCTCTCGAAGTCTTTACTCACTCGTCGATTCGCAGGGAGGAGGATGCTTCCCACCGAATGGCATTTCTGGGCGAGATGCTATTGAATCTTGCGATTGTCCGCCACTGGTACGAAAAATCCGTTTCGCTGCAGGAGTTACAAGTACGTATACTCCACCACTTTGATGCACCACAATATTCAAGTGATTAGGAAAAGAAGGATCAATCCCTGTCGGATGAGCTGTTGCAAGCATGCATAGAGAAATACCAACTTCAGTCGAAATTGATGCGCACTGCAGAGTATGGTGAAATCAACCTTAAGGTCCATTCATATTTGACGGTATTTGAGTTTGAGTATCACTAACCAACGTTCTACTGCAGGATTGTCGAGACTTTCTCAATGTTTATATTGGTGCGCTTTACGAACAGAGTAGTATATCGGGCGTTCAGCGATGGGTGTCGCGCCTGATCGATCCAGATGGAGAGGTGCCATACAGCCCGCTAGATAATGGTCCGACTGAGCCGTCAGTAACTACACCATTTCCGCCGGCGCCTCCGACAGCGCCTCCCCCAACCCAAACCCCTCCGCCCCTCCCCCCCTATAGTCCCCCTCCGAACACTGGAAATGGCAGTACATCATCGGACCGAATCACCCTATCTATCTTCAACGAACACGCTCAGAAACGAGGCCACGCCGTAACTTTTCAGGCTAACCATTCCGGCGAGGCTCATCGCCTAATCTGGACCATCAGATGTCTCGGTGAGTAAGAAATAACATCCATCGCTCTCGAGCTGACCGGGGCATCTAGTTGATGGCGTAGAGAAGGGAGCTGGCTTAGCTTCTAAGCAAAAAGAGGCCAAGGAAAGGGCAGTTCGTGAGGCGTGGAACGCTATGGGTTGGGATGCTCCCGGTGCCAGCGTTAACTCGCCCCAACCTGTACCACAAGTACTATCACCAATTTCTCCCACAATCTCTCTTCAGAATCACTCAAGTCTCTTTGCGGCAACCGAGAGCCTCCCTGTGCCGTTGGAATACGTGACAGTGGCTGCCTTCAATGAAACTGCTACAAAGCAGCGTTATAAGATATCATGGACGTACGAAACGACTGGGGATCCTCACATGCCCAACTGGAAAATGAACTGTATGCGTGAGTAATTTGAATCGTAGCCTCTTATGAGTCTCATATTAGATGATAAATGTCTAGTAAATAACGAAGTGAAGGGTACTGGGTGCGGAAATAACAAGAAAGAGGCGATGCTGCAGGCTGTACGCGACGCGTGGCAGAGCATGGGCTGGTCCTAGTTCGATATCTGAGTGGTACGACGAAGTATCTATGTCGATATGTTTTGTAAGTCTCAATGAAATACCAAGCGTGAATCATCTGCATTTGCAAGCTCGCACATCGCATAGGTAGAGAAGGAAGGAATTCCCTTCTGTTGAAATAACTTTCGAATGTAGTTCACCGCGATTGAAAAAGAGTTCAAGCCTTGTATCTTCATCTTAGCAGCTAGGATGAGCTTGAGGTCCGAGCACTACATCCATTCAGATACCAGTAAATTTCGCCCCATTAAGTACGTTTGACATGACACCCTATTATAAATACACTGTCCCTGTACAATGTCCTCTGCTGATCATAATCAAATGACCCGCTAGACGGATTAAAGCATGCCTTAATCCAAACTTACTAACACAGCAACACTATCTCTGCATCTCTAAGTCGATTTCATGCAGGCGAAGAAGTGGGGGATTCCTGGAAAGCGAATGAGTTCATTCCGAGTGTTGAAGCAATACGCAAAACAGTATTCGCCTGTGTAAGCCATTCTCCTGTACAACAGGTAAGATGTTCAGTCTGTTTACTGGTTGTGGAAATCTTACCTGGACTAAGCATTGCATCTTCATCGTCATCCAACAGGTGCGACTCATCCGTAGATCTGGTGATCGGACCATAATCGTCGATCTGTTCCCGTGTGTCTGCAGTGTCGCTGTCCAGATGGTCATCAATATCCATATCCCGCTTCTCCGATCCCTGGCTACTATCAAGGTCTCTGGTCAGGTCGGCAATGGTAGGCCTGAGTGAACGGAATGTGTTTGATCTCGGCTCCCTATCGTCATACAGATGCTTGGTATTTCCACGGTTATTCCCCTTGACGGCGGCAGACGATCGAGACGCACGAGCCTCGGTCTCTTGCTTGACAGACTCCAGAACAGCTTTCATGGCGGCTTGTGTGATCTCAATGGATATTGCCTGGACTTGCTCTTCTGTAAGTCTGCCTGAATCTGTCGTCTCATTCTCCTCAAGAGAGGGATCAATTATTTGGGCTCCACTGCTCGTGCTCGGCGAGCTAGCGATGCTAGCATCCCCTTGCTCATTTGTAGTACGTTCTGAGCTGGTGTATGATGTCGATGAATGGTTGATTAGTGTCGTGCGGCTGCTGGATTCCTGGCTCTTGGATTTTGATTGGGAAGGTATTTGGGAAACGGGATGAAGCATAGGTGGTGGGCCATCTATGCGGTAATGAGGGGATGGGGTATAATACATAGGCGTTTGGGGATAGCCGATAGGTGGCAGATTATAGTGCTCGGGCCATGGATGGGAATAAGACCAATTAGGTGAGCTATTAAGCCTCGTTGCGGACGTGGGTAAAGCGACTTGATCGTATTGAGGATTCATGACAGGTCGGGATGGCACATACGCTATGGCGGGTGAGCATCCTTTGAGGGCGAGGAGATAAGACGGTCGACATACGCGTTCCTGTGTGAGAGCGGTAATATTTCTGCCCAGCCTCCGCCCTTTCCTTCCCCTTTGAGGGTGGAGTGGCACTCGCGCTCCGGCTTCCACTTGGTGATTCTGAGGATCGAGGTTCATCAGCGTCATCGTCTTGGTCTTTGTTCTCGCGTTTGTTGTCAGCGACTACTCCATTATGTCTGTCCACCATGGTAGCTTATCACTTTACCACGATATTCGGTTGATACATACCTGGATTTTTGGTGCCTTCTTAGGGCGTCGGGCTGTAACACGAGAGCCGTGATGAGTCCAGTGACGCACGCAAGGGGGAAATAATTCACTTGCCCGAGTAAAAGTAGCTTCACACTGTGGGCAGGAACTATCGCATCACCATCAGTAACTTGAAAGAGCGTAAAATAAGTCAAGATGACCAACAAGTTCGGAAGCGAATGTAATCTCGTCGTTCTTTGGTGTCTCTTCAAGTCGGCCTCACGGGCGAATTCTTTATTACAGCCATTTATTTTACAAGGCCAGACGCCGGTGATCGGCGCTGTTTTTTTCGCCCTGGCGGTCGATTTCTTCTTGCTCGGACTGTCTTTACTGACGTCCGTCTAATCGAGTGCATTGGGTAAGTTGTAAAGGATAAACCCAAGAAATGATCGGAAAAGGTTGTGCGACTAAATGGACGAGACTGGCACGAATCTCAGGACACTCACTGATCCATGTGGATTGACTTTGACCATGGTCCCAACAGAATTTATACACCGTTTGCAGGGAATTTATTGTCTCATATGAACGTCTGAAAGTGGTCTCTGGGTGGCGTGGCAGGCCAAATTGTGGCTGAGCGGTCGGGGTGCGGCGTGTTTGGTCACAAATCACTCAGGCCTCAGGTCAAACAAGGCTGACAAGATTGAAATTATCCAATTCATATCAAAGCAACAGCAGAGTAAAAAAATATGATATATCTATGATACAATCAACGGCGTTTGCGACGGAGGCGTCAACTTGCACCCAAATATTCTCACTTGCTTTCCGCGTCAGCACACAGATTATCAACTCTACAAACAACTCACCTGTCCCATCCGGCTCACCCATACCGTACAGCATTTCACTTGGATGGAATACAAAAGAGCTGGATCGAGGTATATATGGCGACGGCAGTGCCCGGCTGCTTGGTGCATACAACAGACCACTCGACACGTTGAATGATGAAAGTGGTGTTAATCTATTGATGGACTGAATCATTGTCTTCTGTGTCCTCCAATTCAACGGTGATACGGCTGTGGTACTTTGATATCGGGATCAGTCCATGGTGCACCTCTTAGGTGATCATTACTCACATCCCAAAGACAGGCGTCAAAGCGTGCACATCAAAGGCCGCCACTGTCGTTCCATGTGGGATAGGATTCCACGTATGCATAGGCGACTCCCCTGCCCGAATATCGAACAGTTTCACTTGGCCATCCAAGCTGCATATCCGAGATGATATAATTCTTATCGCCGTATAGACCTGGAACTTACTTACCTTGCAGAAAGGTACTGCGCACTGTAAGTCGGATGCCACCGAACGTTCTGTATCCAGGCTGTATGTTCGGAGTACGAACGAACAATTGAGTCCTCTTCCAGACGGCGATCGAACATCTTGACTGTTCCATCAGCAAAACCAGCAAGGAAGGTTTGTGATGGCCCAGGGTCAGACGAAATGGAGGTCACAGGGCTATCCGAGCTGGTCTCCAAATCCTACATATTGAACGTTGAGTCCCGATTGATGATCTCGCTGATCTGGTGGACACGCACCAGGCCTTGAGTCTCGGTTTGGGCATCCCAGGCCTTGATGACACGCGCATCGCCGCCAACCAACAATACCCCCGCAGCTTGCTTCCAGTCCATCACCATGCCGCCTCCTTGCCTCATTTGCAAGACTTCGTTCAGACCCCGGAAGGCGCTAACCATCTGGACGGGTCCCTGGTTCATGGATGAGTCGAAATTTCTGTACAATCGCACAATGCCCTCGGCTAAAAAGTACAACTCAACACCACGGCCCTCGATCATTCGAAGAGAAGATCTTACAAGAACCGGTCACAATGATGCCTCCCACGTCCTGGTTGATGATATGTAGCGAGGTAATGCTGGTACCCGAAGGATTACCATTGCAGAAGTAGTTCAACCGCGTACGTTGCGACCAATCCCACACGCTGGAACATTTGTTAACCACTATGTTCGTGACGAACTGGACCAGACATACCTAATCATATCATGCTCATTGGCAACAACTAAATGATGATCGTATGAATGGAAGGCCATCGTGAGAGGGCAGCCATTTATCTGCAACGTCGCAACCTGTTTATCCCATCTACAATGTTCTGTCGTCACTTTATTTAGCCGCGCAATGGATGAGGTCAGTGGCACTGACCCGCTAGAGGTGCTTGGGCTTGGGTATCCGAAATCACTTGTTCGTTCCTTTGTTGTCGCCACACTTGATAATTGTACTGCACGCTTCCGGGTTCGTCAGCCTCGGCTTGCTGCATTTTCAACGTCAGTTTTGCCACTTTCAACAGGAAAGCGAATGCATTGCGTACTCTCATCTGAGGCTCCTTGAAGTACTCACAGCACCAGTCAAAGAACGTGCTTTTGAGGGGCAAAATGTCCCTTATACCCAAACCCGTGCCAAGTCCAAGGACAACACTGCTACCGCCCGAATCCACGGAGAAAGTACTGTTACTAGGGCTGGGCACTCCACCGCTTAGGTTTGCATGGCGCCTAGGATGAATACCGGCGCGCCTGCGAGCCCTCAGTCTCTCCATATCCTCCTCCATCAGAGCCTCCATAACTTCACAGGCATCAAAGTCTGTTTGAGGACCATGCCGCTCTTGATACGAACCAGAGGAGGGTGAAACTCGAGGCTGCGTTCCTTCGATAAAGTCATGCCGCGATGGCGATGTTTCGGAGTGGGCGTACGGCGAAGCATACTGAGCTACGTTCAGATTCGGTGATGGCGGTCGCGATACGACATCGACATACTCTGTTCGAGTAGATGCGTGCGAGCTGGTGGCAGAGCGTGGCCCTGCAGCGTTTTCCCCTGATCCGGAATGGGACGGGAATGCGATGCCATCAACAAGGACTTTGAGAGCGTTGGCAAATGACGACGTCCTGCGAATGGTATTGCTGACGCCCATTGAGATAGTGCTGGACATTGTATCGCTGCGCATCAGGCCAGGCCGAGGAATACCACTAATGGAAGTGATACTGGGAGAAGGCAGAGCTGTGTGGCTCAAGGACGGTGAATGTTGAAGATTCGATAAACGGATGCGAAGATCACTCTTTGGAGAGCTAGTCTTCCGATCAGGAGGCATTAGTGGAGCCTGATCCACAGTTGAGCTTTCCAGGCGAGCGAACGGTGATTCCAGCAAAAGCGCCGTGATATAGTCAACGATTGTCTGGGCATTGGTTGCAACTTCATGGTATGGATCAACGGAGAGATCTAGAAGGACGACAAAGATGGTAAAAAAAGAGGATAGAAGAACGCGGTTTTCTTCTCGCAGCTGCTCGTCTTCACCAAAGCCATCTAGCCATTCGTTATGGCTTGGTTGGTGATGTCCTCGTCGTGCATATTCGGGTTGTGGTGAGTGCCTGATCGCCATCTGCGGTCTTCCTCCCAATACAACCAAGCGCATACGACGAAGTAACCTCTCCATTCCTTGACTAGACAGCTAATTAAAACCAGCAATTCCTTCCTTGCCATGGGACTCGCGTCATCTTTGATGGCGAGAGTCGCGCCAGTGGCGACGGCTACCTCCATTCTGAAGTGATCCCTTTCTTCTAGGTGAGGCATCGCACCTGACCCTCCACCACCCTGTTTATTAGAGTCCGCAGTACTACTCCTCGCGCCCATGAAAGTTCCAAGAGCATATAAAGCCGCCGATCTGACTTCAGCCGAGTCATCTGATAGCATAGTAATCAGTTTGTCTTGTGTACCCCGATCGACACCGTAGACCCTGATCTCGTCGTTCCCAGCCCACATCTGAGCAATACAAAGCGCTGTCCATTGACGCAGGAGAAAGTCGGGTTCATCAAGCCGGTCGTAGCAACTATCGAAAACTCGTTCATGCCAGCACGCTGATTGGCCTAGTAGAAAGTCGCGAGAAATGGCAGCCAAAATAAAGGAGCACATTGCCTTATGCTCAGAGCTATTTGGTAGCACGTCATCATTTTTCATGCCAAGAACACCTGAAAAGTATTTGTATCCTTGGGTATTATACAGATCGGCTTGCACAGACGGGTCGACAGCGAGTATGCGCGCCCAGATAAATATGAGCACAGGACGGAGGTCCTGACCAGCAGCCTGAAGGAGTTTGGAAATGTATGGGAAAATGCCAATAGTGAGAACGAGATGAACAGCCCAAGGGCCGAGATCGACAAATTGTGAAAGTAGAATGAGAGCGCGTAGCCGATGTGGTTGAGAGAGAAGGACTTGAAGAACGATTGGCAACTGATCAGGAGGTTTTCGCGGCACGAGATGACTATCAGATCCATCCAACACGTTACGACCAGCGTATTCCGCAGGATATTTGTCTCCCACTGTAGGTAAAGACAGTGGGCCTCTTCTAGTCAGAGCCGAACCACCGCGTGAAATCCAAACTTCAAACGCAGTAAGCTGGTCAGCAAAGAACTTGTTGGGTACATAAACATATGGTTTGTCGTTGGGACCCTTTGTTGGACCGATGTTAGGCTCCTGCCGATTGATTGGTCCGTTCTGACCAATTCGACCTGGCTTTGAGCCGATTGGCGTCATCGCATTGGAAGCAGCCTTGTCCGTGCCTTTGAAGAGCAGATCAGGAAGTTGGCGTAGGCAGGTATCCACTGCTAGGTCCCAGGTAGCCCACAAGGGATGAGTGTTCGTTGGCGGGAGGGGAGGGTAGGTATGAGGAGTACAGTGATAATTCTTCATGATGCGTTCTGCGAGTAGGAAATTCCGGAATAGTGATGCAATCAAAAGATCACAGCGATACAGCCGGGTAAAAAGTTCACGAGGGAATGTTGTCCATGCAATTGTATCTGTAATTGCGGTGAAAATCCAGTTAAGCTCTCCCAAAGGCGTTCTTCTGTCCTTGAGATCACCAGGGAGTTGCATGACCATATCCGCTGTAATGTTATTTGGTAACTGGTGGTTCATTACGAAATAACGAAGGGCAATGTCGATGGGAGACGTTAGGCACGAGGTAAAGATATCTGCGGGCAATTCAGGGCAGGACGGAAGTTGTTCGTGCGCGGCGCAAGCAGCTAACTGCAGCGAGTTCATTAGAGGCTGGTTACCCTCCGGGCATCCGCCGTACGCCATATGAATTTCTTGGTCACGTCGTTCAGCAAAGACTTTGAAATTGTGTAACAGATGGCCGGCTGCAGAGCAATCCCAAATGTAAACACCAGGGGAACCTAGCCAACCTTGAATCTCTTGCAGTGACACGGGGATATATTGTGTATAGTCCCTGTTGAAGCACCAGAGTTCGCCACTTGCAGTTGGTTTTGGAACGCCATGACCATTATAGTAAAATAATACAGCCTCCTCTTTCGCTTGTTTGCGGAGGGTTTGACAAAAGCGACGGAGATCTTCCAATGACGGGTCGAGGATAGGCTTATACGCTATTTTGAGGCTGAGACCCTCAAACTGATGCTGTAGATTGGAACCGATGGCTTCCAGAGCTTTGTGAGAAGGCATGCTGTGCGGATCTACCCAGCACTCAAGCACGGCGCAGGGATTGGCCTTGACTATATCTGGAGGGTCTACGTCGATGTTAAGGCAGAGTACCAGTGCAGCGTTTGCTGTCTTGAGCTTTCCTGGAACAGCGCCACGCCATGGTACGGTCTTTTGGGAATAAGATGGACCTGGGGTAGGATTGCCACATGTGAGGTGTCGCTTGGCAGACCAGTAGGGAATTGGAGGCGCGGGGTCTGGGAGAGTATCAAGCGAACCGTTGATACGAGGATCTCGCTCTGAACTTGTCCCGCCATTCGGATCCCTGGAATGACGAGTGCGCGAGGATCTTGATGTTGAACGGCCGTCGCGCTCGGTATCGGAATCAGAGCTGTGTGTTTGACCGCCAGATGAAGTTGTCCATGGACCAGCACCTGAGCAAGATTGAGCCCGACCGCACGAGACCAGGATGAGACTGACCGGGGGCGAAGCGCGGGCCATTGCGATGTTGACCACGAAGACCAAACATCGTTCAGGGTCTGAGCGGCACGAATCTGAGGAAATGCAGGGCGCTATGGGTGTTAAAGCCTAAAGGCTGGGAGGACGCGTATCATTGACGGTCCCACGGCGTGCGCCCGTCCGAATCATGTCCGACCTCCCCGTCGCCCTCAACACCATCGTTGACATCCCTCAAGGCCGCGGTGTCGTCCGTTTCGTCGGCCAAACCTCTTTCTCAACAGGCGTATGGGTTGGCACAGAGCTCTATGAGCCAAACGGCAAGAACGATGGCTCCGTCAACGGCATCCCATACTTTGCCTGCAAGATGAACTATGGCGTCTTTGTCCGCCCCGGGCTCATAAAGGCCACGTATGGCCTTGAATCTGACGCGGGGCAGACCGTTCGTTCTCATCGGATTCATCTAGCACCATGCTGACCGCCTCTACAGCGTCTGCCAGCTCCAGGCATTCGCCCGGCTTTGGGTACGCCAAGCACCCCTAGTCTTCTGCGCGCCAACTCGAGCAGGAGCAATGCGTCTTCATCTGGCACATCCCCGCGTCCAACTAGTCCAGCAAAGCAGCCAACAACACCCCATGCACAGGCGCAAATGACCCCGTCTGCTATCTCCCATACACAGGCTCAAACGACGCCCTCCGGTATCTCTCGAATCAATAGGACGAACCAGCCTTCTCCTACGAAACGCATTCCTACTATCCCACCGCAGCCACGCAAGTCGTTGTCGATGCGATCTGCAGACGCCCCAGTATCACCCATCTTAGCATCACCTTCCCCATCTACACGCAGCATCCCTGCTCACTCATTCGCATCATTTACACCAACGCATAAAAGGACACAGTCTCCAATTTCAATACAACCCCCTAGACAGTCTTCGCCACCTCCGCCTTTGCCTTCCTTGTTATCCCAAAGCAGCTCACGAATACCTCCACCGTCCCCTAACCAAACTCTATCCGTACAAGGCAGCGGACTCTCGCAGCCCTCGTCCCCTATCCAGGTCGCACAGGTAAAGTCCAGTATTTAAATAGTTCGCTTTCTAACTATCGATTCAGACTCGTTCTCAAGACGACCCAGAACTTCAAGAGCTACGCGCCAAGATACGCGTTCTCGAGACGAAAAGAGCCGATGATGCGCGACATATACGTGAACTCGAGTCTCGATTGAACGAGGCAGAAACCTTCGTGTCTCTCCGTCCCAAACTCCAGGCCAAGCTGAATGCAACACAAACAGAGCTCACTGATACGCGCAGAGAACTTGCTGATACACAACAACTGTCGCAGTTGGCGGAAAGCCGGCTAGTCGATTCGCAGGAGCAACTTGAAATGGCCACGCTCGACAAGGAAGTTGCTGAAGAGAGAGCTGAACTAGCAGAGTCTGAACTTGAAGAAGTCAAGGAAAAGCTCGCAGTACTTCAAGTCGAGCTGAATGTTTTGAAGCGAGGCGGTGAGTACCAAAATTATCGAATTATGGACTGTGACCAACACAGCATATATAGGCCCAGATACAGACAGTGGGGAAAATGAGAATGTCAAGAATAGCCTAGAATACATCCAACTCGATAAACAGAACGAGCGTCTGAAGGAAGCCCTGATCAAGCTGCGAGATGTATCTTCAGATACTGAGCAGGAACAACGCAAGCGAATTATGGAAATGGAAAAAGACATTAATGAATTTGAAGAACTCCAAGGTGCTTGTTGTAATGTGTATCTGATCAACCACCTGACAACTCCATTAGCACAATATGACGAAGCATTGGTTAAGTTGGCCAATGCAGAAGTTCAAGTCGAAGATCTTAAATTACAGCTGGATGATGCACTCGGAGCGGAGGAAATGTTGGTTCAACTAACTGAACGCAATCTGGAATTGGGCGAAGTGCGTTTGCAAACAGACTCAGATTCTAGTTCTCATTATTTCACAGAAAATCGAGGAGATGCGCATTACAATAGAAGATCTGGAAGCCCTTAAAGAACTTAATGACGAACTCGAGGAGAACCATATTGAGACAGAGAGGCAATTGAATGCAGACATTGGTACGAATTATCTAATCCTCTTTCTCGCAGTGGACCGATCGTTACTTTAGAGTTTAAGGAGACCCACATCCGCGAATATGTTCGCAAAGTTGAGGTACTTGAAGATGCCGTCCTAGACCTGGAAGGCACCATTGGACAATTCCGTGAATTGGTCGTACAGCTACAAAGTGAACTTGAGGCACTACGAGCACAAACACAAACAGCGCAAACCGAATCTGCAACCGCCGCTTCTCAGACGGCTGCTATCATGTCGCTCAATCTCAAGTTACAATCCTCAGCGTCCAAGAATCAAGCGAGGAACATTGACTTTGAGTTAACGAAATTGGAAGCGAGGGAAGCTCGCGAACTAGTGAGCATAGTACAGGTATGTTGATGAGAATCGTCGCTCCCTGCATCCTCTAACTTTTTTGTAGCCGTATCTGCCCCAAATATATGTGGAGAATGATAGCGATGCAACGCATTGCTATCTCTTTTTCCAGCGCCTCGCATGCAAAGCCGACCTTATTAATAACGTAGTAGCGCAAGCCAATAATCTTCCAGACTCTCTCAACGGCAACGTCTCAGAAGTACTTGTAGGAGTTTGTGAGGTATGTCCATCGTTATACATTCAGTCTTTCCGCTCCTTACTTCCAATCGCAGATGCGTGCTCGCATTACAAACCTATCAACACTGTGCAGGAGATTTTCAGCCATTCTCCGTCGCTGTGATGTCGACTCTTTCTTGTCGACAGGACGATTGTATGCAGAAATCGCACCAATGGAGAAACGCATTGACACGCATATCAACCTTCTTCGACGAGATGAGTTCCGTGAGATGGAGTGTGTCAGCGATATTGTCAAGTAAGCTTAGTGTTGACACGTTCCATTTCCAGCAATTGACCATCCACCAGGATACAGGCACAGTTTGACCATATTGCCGAAACATATTTCGCAGGATTTGATCATGACCTAGGGGAGCGTGAATTGGGTTATGTTATGATGCTTGATCACGATCTCGACATGTTTGCTGCATCAATCGGATTGACCAAGACCTCTGTCACCGGTATCGTGGAAGATGAAGGTGAGACGTTATGTAAACGCGCATTTTTCATTGAATTCATGTATTTCAGACGTCGTGACAGAGCTTGGTGGATACGATATTGAAGAAGAGTTATTTGCGCCTATTCAGAAACTCCTCGACCAGTGCCATAGTGCTAAAGCTCTCTCCAAGTTAGTTATTCGTCCACGATACGGAAACGTTTGATGAAATACCTTTATCTAGAAAGCTCACGAAGCGGATGGCAGACCTTACTCATGATAACTCAGCACTGAAATCTCATCTTTTGCCTCAGATGAAAGGCCTGACCAACTTCGTTGCAGAACTTGTGAACTTTGGTATTTCTGTATGTACTCTTGCCAAATGATGCACAATAAAGTTTGACGACCTCTACGCAGCTGGCTCAACAAATCATGCCACACTTGAGCGACGCTCGCAGCGCCAAGTCGCCGTTCCAACTGAACACTGTTCTTGCCCTGGTGAAGCAGATAGCCACGTCTACCGTAGCAAAGGACTTGAAGCCAGGCGCCTCGGTTTGGGGTGTCGTCCGAGATTTCATCAGCCGACTGATCGCGGACGGTGCTAAGCTCTTACCCCTTGTGATGGAGGCAGAGAACGTTTTCAAGCGTACGATTGCATCTCCTGTAATAAAACAGCGGATTAACTATTTATGTAGTCTCTGGCGTAGCTCCATGGATAACACGTGTGGACGAGATCAAAGCGAACATGGCTATCAACGTAGAAGCTGAGCGTAAAGTGGCTCAGCTTAATGACGAAATTCAAGGGTTGGTACGCAGTCTCAAGACGAAAGATCAAGCGACCCAAGAATCGACAGTTAAGATTGAGCTAATGGAACGCCGGATGGAGACGGTCAAGAAACAAGCTGATGCAATTCTTGATCTTGAATCAGAATTGTCCAAAGCAAGAAAGCAAGAGAGAGCCTATGAAGAAGCAATGGAGCAGTTACAGGCAGACCTAGATGTTCTCGAACAGGAAAATGCCAAATTAAAGGCTGCTGGTGTTGGACATGAACGTCAAAGTAGGTTAAAAGAACTTGGCTTTTGCTAGTTTGCTGAGATGTTACAAGCCTCGCAACAAGCAGCCGAACCTGAAAATGCCGCAGTCGAAGGAAGCTTTGAAACTACGTACCTTTTGGAGCAGGTCAATTGTTTCTCTTTGACGGTGTATACGACTTACCTGATTTCCAGATCGACGCACTACGCGGAACAGTTCGATTCCTTCGCACAGAAAATTCGTATCTCAAAGGGCAAGATCTGCTTCGTGAGATCGATTCTTTACCTCCTCTTCCGGATACCACGTCGCGCCAGCCAGCCACTCCACCACTGGAGCCATCAACGCTATCCGATTCGGATATGGACACTGATCCTGACGAGCGTTTGGCAACTCCTCCACCTCGCTTGTCCCTGCGCGCTCTTGCGACGGAAACAAAACTTCTCTACCGCGATGTCATCCAGTTCTCATCGACGCCTCGCGTTGTTGACCTCTCTGTTGTCAATGCCGCGCGCGCGAAAGCCAAGAATGGGAAGGCGTGGATGCCAAAGAAGAAGACTCCCGCACATCAAGTGTGGGAGCGAAAAGCTGAAGCTGAGCGGTTAAGTAGACGTGTGCAAGGACTCCTGGACAAAGCTAGCACGATCTCCAGCATTCATTAATTCAAGATGGCTTTAAGATATTTTTAATGTATACCCATAGAGCACATTTATATCCTCATGTCATTCACAATCAACACTCTGAAGCTCATTGCAGGTAAATACAGCCCAATGTGTTTCGGCTTGTTTAAGCTCCTTTTGCAGAGTTATGCGTGGGAAGATTGGGGTCCCCTATCTTACTTTCATGGTGCTTGTACCACCACCTAATACTGCAGGAGTTATACCTCCTGCCAACCCCCAACATCCACCAACACTTGGAGATGTAACAAATTCAAAAGAATATGTTGAGCATCTTGCTCTTTCTAAGTGTAGTATCAAGTTCACATTCATGCAGCCAACTCAGCTAACAAACAGCATATACCATAGGATCTCAAATCCCCAGTGCCACTGCAACAAACAGTGACATTGGAGCAGCTGAACAATGCCACCAAGATATTGTTCTGATGAACACTGTCATGGATGCTGCACCACCTCTGTGGCTTGGGCAACTCATGGGTGTTGCACCACCTCCATGGTTCACACAAAACTTCAACCAGATTTGCATGGAAATGCAGGCAGGTTTTGCATGCATTGAAGCAGGTTTTGCATGCATTGAAGCACAGCAAGTGAATATGGGAATTTCAAGATTGAATAGGTTGGAGATGGAGAGCAACAGTGGTCTTATTGCATATTGAGTGAAGCAAAAAGTGGTGAGTCATTTTTTTCTGACACTAGATCATTGTCACAACTTGTCCTGCAGGTTGTGGGAGATGGCACCCTACTTGCCAATACCCTCCTGGTTGCCAGTGTTGCTCCATTAACTGCCTTACCAGTGGTTCCCATGGTTGGGACTACCATCACAGCCACCATCAGTCCTAATGGTCTGACTCATCAAGCTATCCTCCATTTGATCCAACAAGCTTCTGGGGCCCCACCTTTGGCATGTCCTCACATTGCTCAAACTGTGACTGTTGTCTCACCCCTTCAGCTTGCCAGGGGCTGCAAGCTCCCAGACCCCTGTAAATCCCAGTTCAGAGTTGTGTGCTTTATCCCGCTGAACAGTTGTCAGAGTTGCATGCTTAATCCCAATTTCAGAGTATTATCCTTGATACCAGTTTCAGAGTATTGCAACTTGGAAAGATTGGATGCTCACCTTGCAGTTCTTTCCTCATCCAGAAGCAGCAAATGTCAGCATCCAATCTTTCCAAGTCATTATCCTAGTCACAATTTTATGCATTATCCTAGTCAGAATTGAATGCTTTATCACACCTCAGAGTTGTATGCTCTGTCCCTATTTCTTAGTATTGCACATGTGAGTGGGAGATTGTATCTGGTGATGTGTGTTTTGCCATGTGAGTTGTTAGCCATGAATACGGGTGGTTGGCTGTGGGTGTCAGCTATATGAGTTGACTCATTGACCATGTGTGCTGGTCATGTGGGTTGTTGGCAATGTGAGTTGACATCCATGTTTAGCCATGTGTGTTTGGCCCTGTGAGTTGTTGGCCATGTTTGGCCATGTGTGTTTGGCTATGTGAGTTGTTGGGCATATTTGTCCATGTGTGGTTGGCCATGTGTGGTTGGTTATGGGAGTTGTCATCCATGTTTAGCCATGTGTTTGGCCCTGTGAGTTGTTGGGCATATTTGTCCATGTGTGGTTGGCCATGTGTGTTTGGCCCTGTGAGTTGTTGGGCATATTTGTCCATGTGTGGTTGGCCATGTGTGTTTGGCCCTGTGAGTTGTTGGGCATATTTGTCCATGTGTGGTTGGTTATGGGAGTTGTCATCCATGTTTGGCTATGTGTGGTTAGTTATGTGAGTTATTGGCCATATTTGCCTAGTGTGGTTGGCTATGTGAGTTGTCATCCATGTTTAGCCATGTGTTTGGCCCTGTGAGTTGTTGGGCATATTTGTCCATGTGTGGTTGGGGGGTGGTAATGGTTGCGGCAGGCAATTATAGTTGTGGTGAGGCATGGTAATAGTTGCAGTATGGGCTGACAGCAAAGGGGAGGGGAAGGGAGGCCAAGATCAGTAAAAAAACAATATAATAAATGGCAAGAAACTCATGCAGTGAGTTTCTGGGCACCTTGCTGGGCAGCCTTGTCTTTGTGGATACAATTGATGGATGTTTTTCTGCTGGGATATGTTATAGGAAGCATACATGCAAGTGATAATGAATGCATACCTTTTGCCAATTTGTGCAGTTTGTGCAATTTGCCCTGGGCTGGCTTCATAGGTGCACTCACTGACTCAGTGGGTGTCATGGCACCACTGTGTGGTCCAGGTGAGCAGAGCAACAGGCTGGGGAGGAGGGCAGCTCACCTGGTTCCATCGCCTTCCTCTTTGCCTGCTGTTTTTGCTTGCTTTGCCTCCTTGATAGAAACCAATGATGGCACCCAACTCCTCTTGCTCAGTGGTGGGGCTGTAGATGGTGGTGGGGTCACATGCTGGTTGGAACAGGTGCTGAGCATCATGGTAGCTGGGAAGGCTTATCAATGGGATGCACAGCATTTGCACAGTGTGCACAGACTCATGTGTCATGTGAGTGCATGTGACATTCAACAAAGCACACATGTTTTGGACATGTCAATGTGACACTCACCTATCACAACATTATATATAAAGCTAGGCTGTTTCCATATTGACAACTGTGGGGTTTTTGATGATCTTTGCTGTGACTGATGCAGGGAGTCCTTTACAGAAGTAAATGCACTGTGCCATGAACCCTGTAATTCTGGTGGAGTGTATGAGCAATCTGAACTTCTGAATGTAGGCAGGGATGTCAATATCTCCACCCACTTTGACTTTATTTAGATCATTTAGGGTCCTTGCTGCACTATCAGATTCTCCCCAATATCAGATTCTCCCCAATTGTTCAAAAATTGTCTTTTGAAGCTAGTATAGCTATCCCAAGAGAGTGTGTATGTGTTTTCTGTTGATTTTCCTTTAGCTGCTTCTGCTGCTTCTAATTCTCCTCAAAGATTGGCTTTCCAATCATCTAGTTCTTCCCCCTAGATGAAGGAGAACATATTTGATTCACTTCTTTGACATTTTGAAATGTTTATCAAATGTATTGATGAAGTGTTTTGCCCTAGAGTGCTGTCCTTTGAATTCCCTAATGGAGATTCCCTTTATTACTTTTGAAGATGTTTCTTTGTCATCTGACATGTCCTTTTCTGGTTCCTGTTTCGGTTCTGGTGTTTCAGGTCTTGGATCCTGTGTTCTGGGTTCGTGTATCAGTTCTGTGCCTTGTTTTGAGTTTTTTCCTTGTTTTGGTTTGTCTCCAAAGGCTAAATCCAGCTCAATCTGTTGCTGTTCTCTGTATTTGTTCCACCTGGTATTTATCCCTTTGTCAAATGCAAAGAAGGCGTAGTCTCCTAATTCCTTGCCAACTCAAAACTCATGCCACCAGGTGAGTTCAGGTTTGGTGTTTGGGGGTCAAAATAGTTGATCTTCTGTCTCATTCTTTTTGTTGTACCAATGAATCCAAATGTCTCCTGGTAATTCGTGGGGTCCCCTTCCTGGTATTCTCCTTCGAAGAATTCTTCTGGAACTGGTTGGTTCTTCTTCCTTGTTCCTGAGACATAATACCACTCTTTGTTTGTTGTCAAAAGTAGACTTGTTAGAACGTCGTTCAACACAACCTCAAGGTTTGAGAGAAGAAGAGAAGAGGCTCTTAGTTGCTGTGTGGTACGACACAAACAATCGTAAGGCTAAGGTACACTACCTACTAACCCATCCTTATATACCTATCGCCTCATGTACTCCATGAGTCAATCATGTGACTCTTCCCTCATGACTTCCGATGACTCAGTCATCCTTGCCTTGCTGACCTAACCCTCCTGTGGCTGTGTCCATTATCTAATCAAGAAAATAAAGAAAATGAGAAATCGTAACATAACCCCCTCTTCAAGGATCGGGTTCCACACGATCAGGATCCGTTCGTTCTGCTTCACGACGATTTCCTTTCCACTTCTGCCAATTTCGCTCTAGCTTTTCCAGGTATTCTCGCTCAAATTTTCCGTCTTCCCACCCATATAATTTTTTAGATACCGGTGGCTGTGTGTAGTTTAAATACGGTTTGAACGCTAATCCTCGCCCATGGAGTCTCCTGGGCGCACCCGGGTTGAGTCGATGGAAATCATCGACACGCCTCTTGGCATGGTGGCAATCCCGCGCCGGTACCCACGAAGCTTCTTCGAGCGGGTAATTTTTCCATTTTATTAAATATTCTAACTGACCACGCCCTCGTCGGTTTATTCGGCTGTCCAGTATTTTTTCCACCTCATAATCGCCGGTGTCGCTCTCTTCCTTTTGCTTCTGCTTTTGGCCTGCATCTTTGCTGGCTTGTATTGGAAACGAAGGTGCGTGATATGGCTTTAGAAGTGACTCGTTAAAAACGTTATAAACCTTCCAGGATGCAGGGATAAGAATTCGGTAAGCCGCTGGTCCCACTTTTTCAAGAATTTTGTAAGGTCCTAAAAACTTCTCTCCCAACTTTTTGGTTGGACGCACTGTCGGTAAATGTTCGGCATTTATATAAACTAGATCATCTTTTTTGTAACATATAGATGTTCTTTTTCTTTTATCATATTGTAACGCCATTGCCTCCTGTGCCTTTTTGAGAGCATTCCTCGCCTGATTCCAGACCTCCGCTTGTCGTCCTGCAAATTGTGTAACCGCTTCCACGGTAGTATTACCTGTATCGATTTCCGTTCCTTTGTTCGGATGACGACCATAATTCATATAAAATGGGGAATATCCTGTTGCTGAATGTTCCCAATCATTATAACAGAATTGAGCTACTGCCAACCAATCGCTCCAATCATCCTGATTTTCATTGACAAACGTAGATAACAATTGTTCTGCTATCTGGTTTACTCTTTCTGTTTGTCCATCGGTTTGCGGATGAAAAGCTGTGGATGGATTCCCTTTGATCCCCAATATTCCTGACAATTCCTTCATGAATTTGGATACAAATTGTGGCCCCCGATCACTGATGATCTTTTCCGGTACACCATGATTTTTGAAAATATGATCTCGGTACAAAGTAGCGACTCCCAACGATGTTATCGTAGTATTTGTGGGTAAGAAGTACGCCATTTTAGAGAATCGATCTACTACTGTGAGGATCGCATTATATCCTTTTGACTCAGGTAATGGTCCGATCAAGTCAACCGATATATGTTTCCACGGAATATCTGGTATTGCGTGGGGGGTTTAGTGGAGCTGCTCGTTTCTGTCTATCGGGGTTTTACAGTTTGACAGGTCCTACATCCTTGAATATATTTTTTAATATCTTCTCCCATATTCGGCCACCAATATCCTCGTGTTATCAACTCCAGCGTCTTGGCTATTCCTGGATGTCCTCGATCATGGTGTATCTGAATCACCTCCTCCCTTAATCTTATTACCGCTGGTACATATATTCTTCCTTTCCATGTTATTAAATTTTGTTCTTTATCATATTCAAAACCTTCTTTTTTCTCTTTCATTCCTTTTTCAACTTGTTCGTCCCATTGTCTTTTATTTACTTTTTTAATGTCTTTTTCCAGTTTTTCTATTTCAATTTCGCTCCTGTCCCATCTTATAAACAATTCTTCCTTTAGTAATATTACATCCTCGTTATCTCTTTCCCCCCGTTCATATCCCGCTCTTCTGGACAATAGATCTGCTTTCGAATTCGACTTTCCCGACCTATGCTTAATCACAAAATTATATTCTTGTAAGTCCATAACCCATCGCGCCTGTCTGCGATTTAAGTTCTGAGGTTTGCGAAAGTACGTCAAATTTTGATGATCAGTTAAAATCTCGATTATCTCTTTTGCCCCTTTTAGATATTGTGACCATTCGTATAAGGAATGCATAATAGCAAGCATCTCCTTATCATATATCTCGTAATTTCTTTCAGCTTCGTTCAAAGCTCTTGAAATGAATGCTACTGGTCTCCATATTCCATTTTGTTGTTGAGATAAAATTGATCCCAATGCAAAATCCGATGCATCAGTTTCTATTCGAAACTGTCCTCCTTCATCCGGTATTGCTAGTACCGCTTCCTCCGCAATTCTTTCTTTCAACTTTCTCATGGCCTCTACTTGTCGAGGACCCCATTCCAATCCTTCTTTCCAGTTAACTCTGTTAAAGGCTTTGCATCTTTTGCAAATCCTTTAACAAATCGTCGATAAAAGTTGACGAACCCTAAGAATTGTTGAACTTCTCGTTTGTTCTTAGGTTCGGGCCATTCTTTTACCGCTTTTACTTTGGCTGGATCCATTTGTACGAGTCTTTGGTAATGATCATACCCAAAAATTCAATTTCCGTTTTATCAAAGTAACATTTCTCGGGTTTCAATGATAATTGGTTCTCCTCCAGCTTTGCCAAAATTTGATTTACATGTTTTTTATGTTGTTCCTTTGATTGAGAGAACACCAAAATGTCATCCATGTAAATCACCACCCATCCCTCAGCGAGTTCCTCCCGGAACAAGTCATTCATCATGGTTTGGAAAGTAGCCGGTGAATTTGTAAGACCAAAGAACATTACTAATGGTTCAAATAATCCTCTGTTTGTGCAAAAGGCTGCTTTCCATTCATCACCATCTTTAATTCGGATATTATTATATCCCCAACGGATGTCCATCTTTGAAAATATCGTAGCATTACTCAATTTGTCTATCAATTCTGATATTAAAGGTAATGGATAACGATTCTTAATTGTCATCTCGTTAAGTTTACAATAATCTTGTACTGGTCTTAAAGATCCGTCCTTCTTTTTGACAAAAAAGAATGGCGATGCCATTGGAGACTTGCTGGTCTAATCCGTCCACTCTCCAAATTCTCGGTGAGAAAGTCTTCTAAGACTTTCTGTTCTTCCCTATTTAATGGGTAGATCTTGCAATCTAAAGGTTTGATCCGGTATTAACTCGATTGCATGATCCCACGGTCGTCGAGGTGGTAATTCATCGAAGGTGGTTTTTTCAAAGACCTTACGATGTGGAAGATAGTGAGATGGTACGATCTCTTCTAATGAACGCTTAATTTTATTTTGAGAGGCAATTTCCGTGGCTTTAGATTGAAAAGCTCGTAATTGTAATTCCTCTTGTCCAATATGTATTGCTAATAAGCGATCTCCATCCTCCCATTCGTTTTGGTCAATTTCCTCCTCTGGTTCGTTAACCGTTGATCCTCTCCAACATGATCCTGGACATCGTGAAAAGTTCAACGTTTGGTTTTCCAGTTAATTTCTGGTTGTGATATTTTAACCAATCGTGACCTAAAAACATGTCCGTCTTCCCTAAAGCTGAAACTCCGAATTCTAGTGACTCCCAATGGTCCCCAATTCGTAATTTCAGTTCTACATTCTTCTAGATCTCCCCCGCATTACGAGTTCCATCAGCATTAAAGACTGGGATGGATTTTGGCAATCTTCGTGTATTAATTCCATTCTGCTCGATGAATGTCTTATTTACACATGATGCTGTACATCCTGAGTCTATTAATGCCTTTATTTCGAAGTTTTGTAGCGAGTCCTTCGTTTGTACTATGACTCTACATCCATCTGTCTTTGTCCTGTTGTTCTACAAGACGTGGTTTTGTTCTCATGTGGTTCAGATACCACAATGCGTCTTTTTTCTGACATTTGATTCAGTTCATGAATAATGTTTCATTTCCTCTTCCTCCCGGTTTTTCTTTTACCCATGTTTTGGTATCTTTAATGGCTGTTTCCATCGGTTGATCCAATGCGTCTTACCATCCAAGGGCCTGACCATGTAGTCAGTCTTTGTTTGGTTGCGCTTATGGGTGCGTTTCTCAGACAATGTACAAGTGAACGGCATTCATATAAATCTCTGGTAATTTTACATGTGAATCTTCGTACTTTACAATGTCTATAACTTGTGAATGGAAACGCTTATTCACAAGTTGGTTTGAAAACCCAACTCTTCCGCCAACTCTCTTTTTTCCTCATCTGTCAGATCTCTGACATATTCCCTTGCATTATTCCATCTCTTCTCCACCTGCTTCCCTTTGTCCTTCGGCGGTGCCCTGCAATCCCGCTTCATATGTCCCACTTTTCCACAGTTGTAACAGGTGATCGACGCGCGTCGACGATCTACATCCATCGCATTTGGATCTTTCGATGTAGATGCTGTTGCTGGTGAGTTTTGTTAGGGGGGGGGGAAGAGAGAAAGAAAAGGGGAGGGGGGGAGGGAGAGGGGGAGAAGGGGGGAAGAGGGGGGGGGGAAAGGGGGGAGAAGAGGGGAGGGAGAAGGGAAAGAGAAGGGAAGAAGGAAAGAGGGGGAAGGGGGGGAGGGGGAAGAGGGGGGGGAAGGGAACGGGAGGAGGGGGGGAGGGGAGGGGAGGAAAGAAAAGGGGAGAAAAGAGGCCAAGGAAAGAAAAGGAGGGGCAGAAGGACCGACAGACGACAGAGAGGCACTGAAAACAAAAGGGGTCACAAGAAGGGGGAGAAAGACCCGGGGGATGAAAGGGAGCAGCGAGAAAGCATGTGGAAGGCGAGGCTGAAAAGGGAAAACAAGGGCGACGGCGGGGTGGTGGTTACATGGGAAGACAGGGGGAGAAGGATACACCACGGGAGGGGGAAAGGCGTGCAGAACGCGAAATGGGTTGGGAGGGGGTTTCGTGTAGAAACCCCACGGTGGGAGGGGGAGGGTGAAAAGGAAAAACAATTACTTATTCTCCCTCCCCGTCCGCTCCTTCCTTCAGCTGCTTTTGGGGACGCATCACATTACTCCCTCGTCCTTTTTTGTCCCATTGCTAAGCACTAATGCCCCGAGGAAAAGTAACGGAGAGGGGGGAGAGTCTGGAACCACAGACAACCTGTCGAGCCCATCGTATGCCAGTAAGTCCATCCTACTCCCTTTCCTAAATCCATTAACCCCTGCTCTTTCCCCCCCCCCTCTGCCCCCAGTTATTCCTCCGTGCACATGGACATTGCGCCATACAACCCGGCGTATGTGAGACCAAAAAAGAAATTGCGGCATGGTTACGATCAATGGAGAGCTACTTCAATCTTGTTAAAGTAAAAGATCCGAAGCAGCAGATGATGATCATACTGCAAAGAGTGAAAAAGGGGACGGATAACCGAGCTGGAAATTGGGCTGCAGCAAAAACCACAGAACAAGCGGAATTCGAAGCAGAGATAGCAAGGAAGAACCCGCTTCCACAGATGCAGACACTGTTAACGCAGCTTGGGAGATCATTGACATACACGGAGTGTAGAGAAGGGATTAGAGCGGAAAATGGAACATGGGTGGTAGAGCCGTTCCAAAATCCACCACCGTTCGACAACTGGGAAGATCTCAAATCAAGAGATGAAGACTTCTTCTTGACAACTGAAACCCGTGACAACGCAACACGAAAAAATTAGGCAATCTGAAACAAGGTTCTCGAAAAGTAGAAGGATTATACATCGAATTCAGAAGTGTTCAGCCGCTCACTGGGTACAACGGAATTGCATTAGTTATGCATTTCCGTCAAGGTCTCAACCCAGCGTTAGGACGGCGAGTGGTAGAAATCGGAATGTTGGATGGAGCGAGGAGTATTGACGGATCTCAGCCAGGAGATCTACAGCGATGGTATGACAGGGCATTGGCGATCGAGAAGAGTTGGAGGGATGCACAACAGTTGTATCCAAAAACAACAACGACACAGGGTGGAAACAGGCCGGTGCTGAATACGCAGAGTAGGCAAAATAAGCCTTGGCAGCAGAATAGACCGGTCCAAAATCAAAACTCACTGGCAACAGCATCTACATCGAAAGATCCAAATGCGATGGATGTAGATCGTCGACGCGCGTCGATCACCTGTTACAACTGTGGAAAAGTGGGACATATGAAGCGGGATTGCAGGGCACCGCCGAAGGACAAAGG
>JAEBUT010000013.1:778731-795783 GCA_020011035.1 Amanita subjunquillea | reverse complement strand
GACCCTTCGGTTTCTACGTGGTGTAGGGCACCAGTACGACCCTGAGCCTGACTGCCGTTTGTCGACAACGAAGACAATCTACTTGACGTGCCGTTTATCAAGGGTGTTATTCTACAGATACCAATTACGTATCAGTTCTATTGAACTGAGCACGAGGACACTGTAGTGAAGTCCCGGGCACCACGTCTTTTAGGTCATACCGTTGGACGATCCCTTTGTCGACATCGTCTCATCTGAGATCGTCACCCGTACAGCCGAGTGAACGGGACTATTGTCTACTGTGTGAGACTTCGGATATGAAGATTTTTGTTACAGAACACGCGCCTTACACGAGGCATTCCGCGGATTTGTTTACATCAGCGAATCTAATCTACCTTTATCATCACAACCGTTCCACTTGTCACAATGGAACACAACCTTCCGTTATGTGTTGCCGTTTGCACACATGACAATGATGGAGATCGGAGTTGCCTTCGAGGCAGAATGGGCGCGAGGATGCGCGGATTACAAAGAAAGTTGTAGAGAAGGTCGCCACTGTGGTGGATGGCGACAACGTGATGCTCATGTCAGGGCATACTATCGTGGTTGCAAGGACCAGCGACGAGAAAAAACGAAGGCTGCAGCGTGAAGCTCCCAGGTGAGGCGGAGCGACTCGAGGAGGCGTCGATCCGCGAACAAGAAGAAGCATGGCAGGCGCTGATGGGGGAAAAGACGCGCGAGAAGCTTGCCACGACAGAGGCGGCTTGAGGAGGTTTGAGCGTCAAGAGACGCAGAACTACCAGACGTTGGTAGATTTGTTGAACACCATGGAGTCGGGCTCCGTAATCCGAAAGGCATTGTTTGACACGCCGTCAAACATCCAACTCTTGACAAAGGGTTGGAACATAATAACGTTGAAGCATGAGGGGTTGGTTCTGTCTGCAGAAGAAAGGAACCGATTGATGCACGCACTGAACGGCAACATCATGAAGCCACAACAGTACAAAACTAGTTCAAACTCGACACGATACTCGCCCTATGATAAAACAAAGCGAGTCTACACCATTCACAAAGCAGAACCGGTCACACCAAAAGATTATAAGGGACTGGGAATGCTTAACCGAAAAACGTTGAGCTTGGATTACTTTTTACCAGCTTGTGGTGAAGAGTCGCTGAAGGAGCAGACGCGAAGAATAAAGAAGTGGGCAAACAAGGTTGAGGCCAAACTACCTGGCAAACCTGGTCATTACAAAACGAACGGCGGCCGAAACCATGGAGGCAAAAGGGATATGCTATATGTTATCTCTTCGAGCCAAAATACTATGCCAAATATCAATGGCCGAGTTATCCGACCATGGCGGAAGGTTGCGTCCGGGCCCACATCTTAAGAAAGCCCCACGTCAGCTCGCATTGCGAAAACGGAGTGAGAAACGGAGTGTATCACATCTACCCGGGAGACGAAATTCTACTCGAAGAAAATTGTACATACGAGTGGAATCGACGTATGACTGGGAAGATGTTGATAAATTTGCAGAGGAGTATTTGGTGGAAGAAGATCACTCTTGGCGCGGCCAAGATGACGAGGAGGTTTTTACCCGCGACGGACGTATGCGCAGGCGGTTTCAATCAAATCATTTCCAAGGAGCTGGCAGACGAGTTACTCGTCAGTTCACGACAAACTGGTTTGGCCGAACCGTCGGGCGATTGGTTCAATGAGGAACTCAAAGAGGAAAATGCGACTGAGGCTGGAATTAGTGCAATCCGCCTAGTTACATTTGATATTACGACAATGGAATCAACAGGTTGCGACACGCCAGTAAAAAGTGTTGCCACCTAAGGGATTCAGTATTGTACGGGACCAGAGACACCAGGTCTGTGCTACCTTCGTTTATTCAAAAGGCAGTACTGGAGCGCCTTCGCATGGCAAGCAAAATCCGTCCTGGGCGAGAGATAGCAGGTTAGAAAGGGACATGAGAGCCCTGACGCTATGGTAAAAAGTAACCTTCAATATGCGGGAGGCGAATTCCACGTTGAACGAGATGCATGGGGAAAGTGGAGCGGATGAGTGGCGCAAGTATGGTGGGGACAGTCGGTCCAGCAACATTTACTCGGTCGGATTCGACATCACAAATACGATCTTCAGGCGATGGTGGGCTCATCACAGTAGCCATGGCAATGTTTGGACATTGAGGAAAGTGGAAAAAAGAAGGAAAAAAAAAAACCGGTTGAAGGGTCCTCCTAACTGTTGTGTCGCCTAGTCCAATCGGTTTTCGATCGCCGCACTCTGTGATTCGCCGACGCTGCCTCTACAGCCAAGGGCGTTCTCTATCAACAGAGCCGTTTGTCGCCAAGAGTAAAATGAGTCGATGTCGTCCAAGGCGTGGAACGATGTCGACGAAAGTAAATGAAAAGATTTGCCTCGTGCAACGATGAGCAGAACGTGCCCAAGGTTACTGAGTCAAACGGTGAGGTAGTAAGCCTTACGATTATGTTAGAACGTCGTTCAACACAACCTCAAGGTTTGAGAGAAGAAGAGAAGAGGCTCTTAGTTGCTGTGTGGTACGACACAAACAATCGTAAGGCTAAGGTACACTACCTACTAACCCATCCTTATATACCTATCGCCTCATGTACTCCATGAGTCAATCATGTGACTCTTCCCTCATGACTTCCGATGACTCAGTCATCCTTGTCTTTGCTGACCTAACCCTCCTGTGGCTGTGTCCATTATCTAATCCAAGAAAATAAAGAAAATGAGAAATCGTAACAAGACTTCTCTTTGGTTAAGGTAGTATTTCTGTCTGTAACAAACAGAGTCATTTGGTGGTCTGATCTGGGAGGTTCTGGCATCGATGGTGTCTGGCTAGTGATGATGCACTGAGCGGTTCCTGAGTTCCAACTTGTGTTATGGATGATGCCCTTGTTGTGGTTTGTTCTGAGTCAACAGTGACAAGCAGAGTCTCAGTCCACTCCCAGCCACTGGACAAAGAGTCTAAATGCTAAGTCAAACACTGACAAAGGTCTGGAGAACAATGAGAGAGAAGAGCATTGAAGTCAAACAAGGTTGAGAGCAAAACTCATCTAAGTTGGAACTGGAGTCACTCTACTGTACAGAGGTTGATATATGATTTAGAGAACAAAGGAAACCATAAAAGGAATAAGGCTGTGGCTACCTAAGAAATGAAGGTGGTTCAGAAAGAGCTTGACAAACAAAGGAGATGAAATGGAGGAAGGACTGTAACAGAGGTTTATATGAACCAACAGTCATGTTCTTTGGCCTTTGCAACTCTCCTTCAACATTTCAGACCATGATGAACAAATATTTCTAGGACATGGTAAATGAAGGATGGCTTATCATTTATATGGACAACATTTTGATTTGCACAAAGACAAAGGAAGAAATGTGGGAGCATACAGGAGATGTCTACAGGAAAACAATTTATTCTTGAAACTTGAAAAATGCAAATTTTGCATTCAAGAAGTCAAATCTCTCAGCATCATCATGCCCAGACACATCCAAATGGACCCTGTTAAACTTGCAGGAATTTGCAATTGGCCAACACCAACAATGGTCAAACAAGTCAGATCTTTCCTTGGATTCAGAAACTTTTATTGGAGATTCATTGGCAATTTTGCTGCTATAGCAAAGCTGCTAACAGATTTGACAAAGAAAGGTTTACTCTTTGATTGGACATCCACCTGTCAAACTGTGTTTGAAGAACTCAAATGCAAATTTTCCTCCATGCCTGTTTTATGCAAGCCAGACCCCACCAGACCATTTATCCTTCAAACAGATGCTTCAAATAAAGCCACCAGAGCATTACTGAAACAGGCAGATGCAACTGGAACCCTTCACCCATGCCTTGACACTTACAGAACAGAATTATCAGATTTACAACCAAGAATTACTCACAATAATTAAGGGACTACAGGCATGGTGACATTTACTCCATGGGTCACCACATTCAATAGTGGTTCATTGTGATCATAAGAATCTTTCATTCTATTGGACACCTCAGCGATTAACTCCTCAGCAAGCATGATGGTCCATGATGCTCTTGGAATTTGACCTAAAAATTGACCTAAAAATTGAACATGCACCTGGCACTAAAATGTTTGAAGTGGATGCTCTATCTCGCCAACCTGATCATATGAAAGACAATGATACCCCGGATGATGTAACCATGTTACCAGACAACAAATTCATTTGTCTCATTGCCACAGACTTAGCTCAAAAAATTAGGGATGCTACATCACTTGATAGCTTTGGACACACAATCATTGAAGTTATTGAAACTCAATGTGCTCCACCAACCAAATCTAAACTCCAGGACTGGGTGTTTGTCGATGGAATCATTCAATATATTGACAGAGCATATGTTCCAGACCTTGGAATGCTTCAAACACAAATCATCAAAGCAACTCATGAATCACTAACCTCAGGACACCCAGGGTGCATGAAAACCCTTGAACTCCTACAACGAGATTATTGGTGGCCAGGAATGTATAAGCATATCAAAGAATGGATTACAGGCTGCACCACTTGTCAGCAAATGAAAGTGAATACTCATCCTAACACCCCCAGCTCTTTTACCTATTGGATCCAAAGCAACTCACCCTTACTGTTAGAAGGTCGTTCCAACAAAACCTCAAGGTTTGAGAAAGAAGAGAAGAGGCTCTTAGTTGCTGTGTGGTACGACACAAACAATCGTAAGGCTAAGGTACACTACCTACTAAACCCTCCTTATATACCTTTCGCCTCATGTATCCCATGAGTCAATCATGTGACTCTCTCCTCCTGGCTTCCGATGACTCAGCCATCCTTGCCATGCTGACCTAACCCTCCTGTGGCTGTGTCCCTTATCTAATCCAAGAAAATAAAGAAAATGAGAAATCGTAACATAACCCTCTCTTCAAGGATCGGGTTCCACACGATCAGGATCCGTTTGTTCTGCTTCACGACGATTTCCTTTCCACTTCTGCCAGTTTCGCTCTAGCTTTTCCAGGTATTCTCGTTCAAATTTTCCGTCTTCCCACCCGTATAATTTTTTAGATACCGGTGGCTGTGTATAGTTTAAATACGGTTTGAACACTAATCCTCGCCCATGGAGTCTCCTGGGCGCCCCCGGGTTGAGTCGATGGAAATCATCGACACGCCTCTTGGCATGGTGGCAATCCCCTCGCCGGTACCCACAAAGCTTCTTCGAGCGGGTAATTTTTCCACTTTATTAGATACTCCAGCTGACCACGTCCTCGTCAATTTATTCGGCTATCCAGTATTTTTTCCACCTCATAATCGCCAGTGTCACTCTCTTCCTTCTGCTTCTGCTTTTGGCCTGCATCTTTGCTGGCCTGTATTGGAAACGCAGGTGTGTGATATGGTTTCAACAATGATTCGTTAAAAATGTTATACACCTTCCAGGATGCAGGGATAAGAATTCGGTAAGCTGCCGGTCCCACTTTTTCGAGAATTTTATAGGGTCCTAAAAACTTCTCTCCCAACTTTTTGGTTGGACACACTGTCGGTAAATGTTCGGCATTTATATAAACTAGATCATTTTTTTTGTAACATATAGATGTTCTTTTTCTTTTATCATATTGTAACGCCATTGCCTCTTGTGCCTTTTTGAGAGCATTCCTCGCCTGATTCCAGACCTCCGCTTGTCATCCTGCAAATTGTGTAACCGCTTCCACGGTAGTATTACCTATATCAATTTCCGTTCCTTTGTTCGGATGACAACCATAATTCATATAAAATGGAGAATATCCTGTTGCCGAATGTTCCCAATCATTATAACAAAATTGGGCTACTGCCAACCAATCGCTCCAATCATCCTGATTTTCATTGACAAACATAGATAACAATTGTTCTGCTATCTGATTTACTCTTTCTGTTTGTCCATCGGTTTGTGGATGAAAAGCTGTGGATGGATTCCCTTTGATCCCCAATATTTCCGACAATTCCTTCATGAATTTGGATACGAATTGTGGTCCCCGATCGCTGATGATTTTTTCTGGTACACCATGATTTTTGAAAATATGATCTCGGTATAGAGTAGCGACTCCCAGCGATGTTATTGTAGTATTTGTGGGTAAAAAGTACGCCATTTTAGAGAATCGATCTACTACTGTGAGGATCGCATTATATCCTTTTGACTCAGGTAATGGTCCGATCAAGTCAACTGATATGTGTTTCCACGGAATATCTGGTATTGCGTGAGGGTTTAGGGGAGCTGCTCGTTTCTGTCTGTCGGGTTTTACGGTTTGACAGGTCCTACATCCTTGAATATATTTTTTAATATCTTCCCCCATATTCGGCCACCAATATCCTCGTGTTATCAGCTCCAACGTCTTGGCTATTCCTGGATGTCCTCGATCATGGTGTATTTGAATCACCTCCTCCCTTAATCTTATTACCGCTGGTACATATATTCTTCCTTTCCATGTTATTAAATTTTGTTCTTTATCATATTCAAAACCTTCTTTTTTCTCTTTTATTCCTTTTTCAACTTGTTTGTCCCATTGTCTTTTATTTACTTTTTTAATATCTTTTTCCAGTTTTTCTATTTCGATCTCGCTCCTATCCCATCTTATAAACAATTCTTCTTTTAATAATATTACATCCTCGTTATCTCTTTCCCCCCGTTCATATCCCGCTCTTCTGGACAATAAATCTGCTTTCGAATTCGACTTTCCCAACCTATGCTTAATCACAAAATTATATTCTTGTAAGTCCATAACCCATCGCGCCTGTCTGCGATTTAAGTTTTGGGGTTTACGAAAGTACGTCAAATTTTGATGATCAGTTAAAATCTCGATTATCTATTTTGCCCCTTTTAGATATTGTGACCATTCGTATAAGGAATGCATGATAGCAAGCATCTCCTTATCATATATCTCATAATTTCTTTCAGCTTCATTCAAAGCTCTTGAAATGAATGCTACTGGTCTCCATATTCCATTTTGGTTTTGAGATAAAATTGATCCCAATGCGAAATCCGATGCATCAGTTTCTATTCGAAACTGTCCTCCTTCATCCGGTATTGCTAGTACCGCTTCCTCCGCAATTCTTTCTTTCAACTTTCTCATGGCCTCTACTTGTCGAGGGCCCCATTCCCAATCCTTCTTTCCAGTTAACTCCGTTAAAGGCTTTGCATCTTTTGCAAATCCTTTTACAAATCGTCAATAAAAGTTGACAAATCCTAAGAATTGTTGAACTTCTCGTTTGTTCTTAGGTTCGGGCCATTCTTTTACCGCTTTTACTTTGGCTGGATCCATTTGTACCGAGTCTTTGGTAATGATCATACCCAAAAACTCGATTTCTGTTTTGTCAAAATAACATTTTTCTGGTTTTAATGACAATTGATTTTCTTCCAGCTTTTTCAAAATTCGATTTACATGTTTCTTGTGTTGTTCTTTTGATTGAGAGAACACCAAGATGTCATCCATGTAGATCACCACCCATCCCTCAGCGAGTTCCTCCCGGAACAAATCATTCATCATGGTTTGAAAAGTTGCCGGTGAATTCATAAGCCCCAAAGAACATAACCAATGGTTCAAATAATCTGTTACAGTTTCCTCTTCGTTTCGGCCTCCTGTCTCAGCGGACTGTTTCATACTCATCATTTCCCCTCAACTGCGCACTGTATAGCTTGGACGCTATCTCCTTTCATAGTTACCTTCATATTTCCTTTCTCAGGTAGCTATCGTTTCATTCCCTTTATAGTTTCCTTTGTTCCCCAATCGTATATAAACCCCATGTACTGTAGAGTAACTCCAGTTCCAACTTAGACGAGTTTTGCTCTCAACTTCGATCGACTTCGATGCTCTTCTTTCTCGTCGCTCTCAAGACCTTCGTCATCGTTTGACTTAGCGTCTGAACTCTTTGTCCAGTGGTTGGGAGCGGACCGAGACTCTGCTTGTCGCTGTTGACTTAGAACGAATCGCGACGAGGGCATCGTCCGTAACACAAGTTGGAACTCAGGAACCGCTCAGTGCATCGTCACTAGCCAGACATCATTGATACCAGGAACTCCCAGATCAGACCCCCGAACGACTCTGTTCGTTACAGACAGAAGTACTACCTTAATCGAAGAGAAGTCTACTTTTCTACGACACACAAGGTCTGGTGCTACGTTTCAGGAACAAAGAGAAAGAACCTACCGGTCTCAGACGAACTCTTCGAAGGAGAATACCAGGAAGGAGATCCCAACAAAGAATTACCAGGAGAAATTTGGATTCACTGGTATAACGAAGTAAACGAGGAAAACAATCAGTTATTCCTAGCCCCAAACACCGAACCTGAACTTACTTGGTGGCACGAGTTTCGAGTCAACGAAGAACTCTGTTACGATACTGGACGCTTTCTTTTATTTTTCACTATTTTTCTATATTTTATCTGGAGGCCTATGGACGCTTAGAAGGATACCAATATGCATAGGGGCTTGGGGGGATCCGTTATGGAAGGACCGGTTAGGTAAGCCATGGGTGGCTGTACGATGGTCTAGGCATAGGGGTCCGGGCGAGTCTGGCTATGGAGGGGTCTGGAACGTTGCTGCGCGTACACAGCCTTGGAGGCAGTGTAGTCTGTGCGCACAGACCAGGACCAAAGGTATATAAGAAGGGCGTATCCGTAGGTAGGAGTCCTAAGACTCTAGATAGTTTGCTCTTACCCAGCTTACTGGTCTACTGTGTCAATACACTCTTTCTCTCTCCCTCTTCTCGTTGAGACCTGTGGTTGTGTGGGATTCGTCCTAACATAATCTAGAGTCTTACTACCACACCTCTCGCCGTCGTTGACAACCACCTCGGGCATCTCTTGCTCGCTGTCGTGCGCGTCCTCGACGAGTTCCCTCAAACCTGCGCGACGGACCTCGGTGCACGTTACACCACGTGACCACTGAGCCGCTCTCGAGGATCACCATCGCCGTCGACCACAGATAGCCTTGCTGATCGTCATCAGTGACTACTACCGAAAGGTTTCTGTCTACAAAAGGCATTCGGACGAGAGTATCTCCGTGTGATTGAAAGTGCAGGCAGGCACTGGTCAGCGGAATACACCGTTTGTCTCGGAAAAGCTCAGGAACGAGCGAAGGCAGTCCTTTAGCGTGCCGTGTAGCAAGGAGAACAGTCTCGAGATACCAATCACGTATCAGATCTAACGATCTGAGCACGAGGACACTCGAGTGAAACCCCGGGCACCACGCTATTGGGTCATTTGGTGGAATTAAATCCAAGAATTGAGTGCGGGTGCGTTATTGACCGCATCATAGAATATTCGCATTAGGACGTGCGAGTATTGAAGAAGAGTCAACAGCCTTTTTACTTAAAAGGTCTAAGGCGACATCAGGGAAGCAACTATGGCTTCATTTTTCAACTACATCATCCCCCACGCCGGCCTCACTCTCGTGCAGGTCGGAAAACGATTTGGAATCGAATGGGCGCAGGAGTGCGCAGAAGAAATTACTCGGTTGGCCACAGTTATTGTCGACAACAGGCAGCGTGATGCCCACGTACGGGCATATTACACTTGGCGCAAGGCGCAACACCAGGAGCGACGACTCCAACAACGTCAGTACAGGTTCCCAGCTGTGGCAGCAGGAACAGGAGGCCCTCCGAATTCAGGAGGACGCTTGGGAAGAGCTTCTCAAGCAGCGCCGGGAAGAACTCCGGTATCAGAAACGGGTCGAGAAGGAGCTCGCCCAGATGGAGAAGGACAGGCAGACCCTGGAGGGGCTGCTTAACGACATGGATCCCGAATCGGAGATCCGCCAATGATTGTTCGACACGCCGTCGAATATCCAGCTCTTGTTAATGGGCTGGAACATCATCACACTGCGACATGACGGATTGGTCTTGTCAGCCAAAGAAAGGAATCGGCTCATGCACGCCGAAAACGGGAACATCAAAACCCGTAGTTACAACAGGGCGACCGCGGAGATCGCCAACCAGGAACGATTGGACGGGAAACGACCCGATCCGTATATGAGGGCACGTCTCAAGAGGAAAGACATGCCTACACGATACAACACGCCGTACCTGGTATCCCCGCTCGTCATGAAGAACGACCCTGGCACTTCACCCCTGCTAGGACTCGCTAACTTCCTCAAACTCGTTGGGGAAGATCTCGCATACACGGAGGACTGGGTTAATACCCTGGTTCGTCCAAAATTACCAAGTGCGCCCGTCACGGATATCCAAGAGGAGAAACCCTGGCGAAGGAGCGGGTACTGTTACATGTACCTGTTCAAAAAAGAGTTTTACAACACGTTCGACTGGCCGGAGTGGCCGACAGTAACTCAGATACTGTCCTGGGAACCGGAGATGCGTGACGAGACCGTCAAGTTCGGTCTCCAGGACCACCACAAGAATGACATGTTTCATGTCATTGAACGAGCCGCACTACGCCCACATGAAGACGAGTCCTATACATGGAAGGACATGAAACTCATGGAAGGCCGTAGCAAATACAACAAGTTCGCCAGATTTGGCGGACAAAAGGAATCCAAAAAAAGGGAAGGCACGAGCCTCCACAATTTCGTCCTGGGTTGCAGGGCAACCATCAACAGCGCGCTCAACGTCAGCGCCCATGTCATACGCTCAAGTGGTAACTGCTAAATCTGGACCTAGCAAGTCGCTAACCAGAACCGCAGGCGCAGACGCAAACTGGTACAACGGTACCATCCCTTGTGCAGCGGATTGGTTATCCGCGGACACCGAACCCAAGCAGGGCTTTAATGAGGAAAAACAACGGACGATCAACAATTGGAAACGGGAAGTCGAAAAGGAAATAGCGATTCCATACCCGTACCCACGTCCTGCTCACACAAAGCACACGTTACATCCAGATGTACCTGGATATTGTTACCTGATTCTAATAAAAAACCAGTTCTGGGACATGTATGAATGGCCGGCATTTCCTCAGATTCAGGAAATCAATTCGTGGGATTACAACTTGCGCAACACCCACGGTCGTGTGAATATCCGACGAACATACGGATATAATGACTGCTACCATATCGAGCGAGTTCCCAAAGGACCTAAGGGTTGGGACATGATCGCGTCGCTAGTACGGTCCGGTCATGATCGAAAACATATGGGAGCCATTGAATGGGACGCAGGAGCGGACCGATATCTGAAGAGACCCCGAACGGCCATGTTGCATAACCGAATTCCAGGTTATTGTTACCTAATCCTGATCAAACATAGGTATTGGGATGCATTCAACTGGCCTGCATTTCCCACTGTCGACAAAATCTTGTCATGGCAACCGGCATATCGAGAGAGCACTGCTATCATCGAATCAACAATAATGCCTGAACTCGAACGAATCCATGTATCCAGTCGGGAACATGGAATGCACGGCTGGGAAGAAATGTACCGGTTGAAAGGCCGCGGCTTCGGACAGTACACAGTGGGCGCATCAAGGAACGATAACCTGACAAGGTTCTTGAGTCGTGAGATCCGTCGGATTAGGTTTAATCTCCCGGGCAACCACCCAAATAGGCGATTCCAGCAGCAGATCCAAACGGTGACGAAGATTTTCGACCGTGTAACACCGCCATACCTGATATTGCTACCTAGTTCTGTTTAAGGAAGAACTATGGAATAAATATGAATGGCCCGCATTTCCATCAACCCATTGGATAAACCAAGTTGATCCGGAGTACCGATCAGAACAGCTGGTCAAATTTAGGGGTTGTACGTCACAACAAATGGGTTGGGTTCCATGTGCAAACCAGTGTCAATGGGGACCAATGGGTGGCCAATGATCCAAGCGATCGTCAATGGAGATCTTGGACACGTAGAAATCGGTTTTGGATGGACGAATACGATGACCGCGTACTTACAATCCGCGATTTATCAGTACAACTATTATTTCGGGCCGAATGCAAACCCAAGACCGGAACCATTAACTGTGGCAGGAGGATCAACTCCGCAACAAGTGGCGGACAGGGATGAAGCTATCCAGGAATGGAACGCAGGGACTAGTCAAATGGCAGAGCACATGGGAAACCTGATACAACAGGCCGTAACGGAATACCAGAACACCCGACCTCCGCTACCTAGCAGATCGCTGGTAAAACTAGAATTACCGGATCATTATGAAGGGGACCCAGCACAAGTAGATGCATGGTGCCGAGCCATGGATGTGTACTTTGAATTAGCACACGAAACGGACTATGGCAGGCGTATCTACATCACGCTGGACGAATTAGGAAAGGAAAAGGAGATCGGGCCGGAACCTGGGCCGCGGTTAAACTAAAGGAGCAGATTGACAGTGATACCGACTTCAATCAAAAGTAGCCGAGGAAGGATGGTCAGCAAGGTTAACCTATCAGGAGCGTAGGGAGGACACTTTGTTCCTGCTTCAATAGGAGTGGCCGCTCACTATCAACGAAATCCCCAAAGCATCAAACCTCCCTTCTTGGGATGGCGGACTCAAGCGGCAAATGCATGACTTCTTCATGTCAAAAGAAACCCGTGAACATGCCGTGGAGCAAATTCAGAAGCTGCAACAAGGAAGTCGGGCCGTTGAAGATTATATTATTGAATTCAAGGCCTTATTACCGTTGACAGGATGGAATGCCAGCGCCGCCAAGGATCACTTCCAAAAAGGGTTAAATCCAAACTTAGGGTTTGAATTGATCCGGGTCGGAGATTTAGACGCAGGTGATACCCTGGAACGGATCATGGAAAGGGTCACGGAATTAGCACGCGCTTACCGAAGAGCCAGAGACGCATATGGTGATCGACAGAAAAAGACACCATTCAAGGAGGATTACCAAAAACCTCAGCCAACGTCACGAACCTATAAGCCAGCCCAGGCGTCAACATCTACTCACGATTCCAACGCAATGGATGTAGATAAAGTCAAACGCGCACCAGGTGCATGTTATAATTGCGGAAAAAAGGGGCACTTTGCAAGAGAATGCAAAGAACCAAAGAAACACACGTGGGCCGAGAAAGGAAAAGGCCGTGTCAGGGAAATGAAGATCGAGGAGTTCACTGAGGAGCAGTGGAGGGAATGGGGAAAAGAGAAGGGTTTTGGCGACAGCCAGTAGGCACGCGCTCCGCGCTGCTGGCTAATAGAGTTTCCGTACCGGACAATGATTCTTGTGTAAAAGTACCAGAATTATTATATGAATGTTCTCCCCTCATTCACCGGATACGAAACTTGAGTGTGAGCGTAAAAACAAATCGGTTGACTCCATGGACCCCTGAGTGGGTGTTAAGACGAATATGGCAGGAAAACAATGAAACTGCAGTTCGTTGCTTAAAGGAATGGGTACCGACTAAACGAGTTAACAAGGTCAATGCCAAGCTGGTAAATGACCTCAATAAACTATCGGAACAGGAAGCACTGTGGAACCTGACGCAATTACGTCAGCAGTTAGTACACGCAACAGGCAAGCAGGAAATAGACCTGCACTGTGTGTTAACAACAATGGACACGGGCGAAACAATTAATGTATTAGCATTAGTTGATTCCGGGTGTACGGGCTCCTGTGTTAATGAAGAATTTGTGGAACGGCACAAATTAAATAAACGACGGTTGATAAAGCCGTTACCAGTCTACAATGCAGACGGATCCGGAACTCAATGGGAAGCATTGAATACATGACGCAATTCAAGCTGCGAATTGGGGATCATGAAGAAATCATCGAATGCAGCGTGGCGCGCTTAGGCAAAACAGATCTGTTCCTAGGTCATGATTGGTTAAAACATCATAATCCAGCCATTGACTGGCAGTGATTTTTACCTAGTTTCTTTTATAGGAAGAAGACTAGGGAATAAAAATACGAATGCCCCCGCTTTTCCATCAACCCATTGGTGGATAATCAAGTTGATCCGGAATACCATCAGGGCAACGGTGCAAATTCAAGGTTTTACGTCACACAAATGGGTGGGGTTCCATGTTGCGAAACAAGTGTCAATGGGACAAAGGGGGGCCAAATGATCCAGGCAATGTTAATGGGGATCTTGGCCTGTCGAAATAGGATTCGGTTGGACAAAATACCATGACCCGCGTTATTTGCAATCCGCAATTTATCAGTATGAAACTACGATTTTCGGGCGAAAATGCAAACCCAGACCGGAACCATTGACTGTGGCAGGAGGATCCAACTCTGCAACAATGGGCGGACAGGGATGAAGCTATCCAGGAATGGAACGCAGCGACTAGTCCAAATGGGGGAGCACATGGGAAACCGGGTACAGCAAGCAGTAACTGAGTATCAGAACACCCGACCCCCCCGCCTAGCAGATCGTTGGGAAAATGGGGAATTACCAGACCATTATGAAGGCGACCCAGCGCAAGTAGACGCATGGTGCCGAGAGCCATGGATGTGGTAGTCGAGCTGGCACACGAAAGCGATTATGGCAGGCGCATTTATATCACGCTTTGGACGAATCCGAAAAGGCAAAGGTGATAGGGCCGGAACATGGGCGGCGGTTCAAACTCAAGAGCAATTATATAGCGACACCGCGACTTACATCAGAAGTTAGCTGAAGAAGGATGGCCAGCTACTTTAATCCTACCAACAGCGAAGGGAAGGACATTTTGGCCCTGCCACCATAGGAGTTGCCGCCGCACGATCACAACGCAATCCACAGACCCTGAAAACCTCGCCTTTTTGGGATGGGCGGTATCTGAAACGGCAAATGACATGACTTTTTCATGTCAAAAAGAAACTCGTGAAACATGCCGTCGAACAGATCGCAGAAGTTACAACAAGGAAGTGGGCCGTTGAGGATTATAAATCATCGAATTCAAGGCCTATTACGCTAAACAGGATGGAACCTAGCGCCGCAAAGGGATCATTTCCAGAAAGGTTAAATCCAAACCTAGGATTTGAATTGAGCCGAGTCGGGGGACTTACACGCAGGGGACACCTTGGAACGGCATGGAAAGGGTCACGGAATTTGGCGGCGTGCATACGAAGGGCTCGGGACGCCTATGGTGGTCGACAGAAAAAGACACCTGTCAAGGAGGATTAACCAAAACCTCAACCAGTGGCCGAACGTACAAACCGGCTTCAGGCATCATCATCGACTCACGATTTCCAATGCCATGGATGTAGATAAAGTCAAGAAAGGAACAGTGCATGTTAGAACTGGCAGGAAAAAAGGGTCACTTTGCGAGAGAATGGCAAGGAACCCAAAAAAACACAACGTGGGCCAGAAAGGGAAAGGCCATGTTAGGGAGTTAAAGATCCAGGAGCTCACAGAGGGAGCAAGGGAAGAATGGGAAAGGAGAAGGGTTTTTGGGCGACAGCCAGTAGGCACGCGCTCCGCCCGCGCTGCGGGCTAATAAAGTTTCTGTATCGGACAATGATTCCTGTGTAACAATTACCAGAATTATTGATATGAATGTTCACCTCTCATTCACCGGATACGAAACTTAAGTGGAGCCATGAAAACAAATCGGTTAACCCATGGACCCCTGAGTGGTGTGTTAAGACGAATCTGGGCAGGAAAACATGACACGCGTTTCGTTGCGTAGGGAATGGTAACACTAAACGAGTCAACGAGGTCAATGCCAAGTTGGTAAATGACCTCATAACTATCGGAACAGGAAGCGCGGTGGGACCTGACACAATTGCGCCAGCAGTTGGTACAACACAGCAAACAGGCAAGCAGGAAATAGATCTGCACGGGTGTTAACAACCATGGACACGGGCGAAACAATTAATGTAGTAGCATTAGTTGATTCAGGGTTGACTGGCTCCTGTGTTAACGAGGAATTTGTGGAACGACATAAAACAAATTAAATAACGGGCGGTTGAATAAAACCACTACCAGTCGACAATGCGGACGGATCCCGGAACTCAATGGGAAGTAATTGATACATACACAATTCAAGACTGCGAATTGGGGATCATGAAGAAATAATCGAATGCAGTGTGGCGGCATTTGGGGAAGACAGACCTGTTCCTAGGTCAACGATTGGCTGAAGCACCCATAATGCGGCCATCGACTGGAAACGAAAAGAAGTACGGTTCACGCGATGGCCCAGGAACCTGTTGGACGGCATCTCAGTAGAAGAACCGGAGGATGAATCAGACCCACATGGAAGCAATTACGGAAGGCGAACGATTATTGGCCATTGATATTGGGGAACCGGAGCTACGACTAACGCTCGGGTAGCAACCAATATAGCCGCGAAAGAATCAGAAGCCGCCAAAAGCGCACTTTAGAGGAGGTAGTGCCTAAGCACGACTTGGAGCACCGAAAGGTCTTTGAAAAAGAGACCTTTGACGAATTACCCCCACGACGGCCATGGGATCATGCCATTGAATTAATACCGGGGGCTAAACCAGTGGATTGTAAGATTTATCCACTTAACCGGGATGAACAGGCACAGTTGACGAATTCCTGAAAAGAAAACTTGGAATCAGGACGAATTCAACCAAGTAAATCCCCTATGGCGTCCCCCTTTTCTTTGTAAAGAAAAAGGATGGCAAATTACGACCGGTACAAGACTACCGACAATTAAATGAGATGACGATAAAGAATCGCTATCCTTTACCACGTATCGGGGGAACTGGGTGGACAAATTGTTCTAAAAGCCAAGATATTCTCTAAAATGGAATTCCGTTGGGGCTACAACAATGTTCGCATAAGCAAGGCGATGAGTGGAAGGCGCGTTCAGAACGAATCGAGGGCTTTTCGAACCGCTAGTAATGTTCTTTGGTTAACAAATTCCCCGGCAACGTTTCAAACCATGATGAACGACATCTTTCGACAAGAAGTTGCGAGGGGATGGGTTGTCATTTACATGGATGACATTTTGGTGTTCTCGTCAACACAGGAAAGAAACATGGAAACATGTTAACACGCATCCTGGCGAAACTGGAGAATCACAGTTTTGTCCTTAAAACCAGAAAAGTGGCTGTTTTGATCGCCCGAGATCGACTTCTTGGGTCTCGTTATCAGTGAAGACTCCATTCGGATGGAAAAGGGCAAGGTACAGGCGATTGCGGAATGGCCAACACCCACCTGTAAAACGGGAGTTACAGCAAATTCTTGGGATTTGTTAACTTCTAACGGACGCTGTTTGTGGAGGGATTT